>PVJS01049976.1:0-14483 GCA_004027185.1 Glis glis | reverse complement strand
GGCGGGGCCAGAAGTCCAACCTGGTTCTGATTTTTCTGGCTAGGGCTGGAAAGCCCTGCTCTGTCTTCAATCCCTACCCCCCTAGTGCAATGTGTCCCTGCTTACGGGAGCGGCCCATAACCGCAAACACATTTGCTAATGCAGCTAGCCTGCCCGCCCTGGGACAGCTGGCTGGGCCCTGTGCCTGGGGCTAGGCCAGGCAAAGGGCAGGGGGCCTGGCTGGGAAAGGGACCCAAGGCTCCTCCTCTGCTGCTCAGTCCCCTGCACAGCCATAGCTGCTGCCTGTCTGGCTGTGTAGCCCTTCTCCACTGTGACTCCCTTCAAGGCTAAGAACCATGTCAGAGAAACTGGGGGGAAGGGCTATGTGGTTGGCTGCAGAGTGACCAGCCCAAGAACAGAGTAGCTACATACGCTCTCTGGCCAAAAGAACACTTTGCTTGCCTGAACTAAGGGGGTTTGGGGTCTAAGGCATCCCACATAGCATTTTCCTCTGAGAGGCACCACCTATAAGAATGGAAACTCTTGTAGCCGGGCATGATGACATACGTCTGTAATCCCAATACTTGGGAGGCTAAGATAGGAAAATTGCAGGTTCAAGGCCAGCCTCAACAACTTAGTGAGACCCTGTTTCAAAATAAAAAAGTGCCAGGGGTCTAGCTCAGAGGTAGAATGTGCCTGGGTTAGATCCCCAGTACCAAAAACAAAACAAAACAAGCAATCTGAGTCCTGAGGTCCCTGCATTCTCCATCTGTATCTGTGACCGGAGCCCACTTCTATCCAGACATCAATCCCAAGGCCCCAGCCTCGCTCAGCTGCCCCTGTCCACCCTCCCCCATCTCCTTCATCATATACAAGGCATGCAGCTCGGCCTCCCCCTGCCAAGACACTCCCACCCCGGCCCCACAGTCCCTCTCCAAAGACAGGGGCCTTTCTCTGCCACGTTCCTGGAGGCTTTTCCACTTAACAGGGCCTTGAAATCCATTTGCCGCAGACTGTGAACTTCCTCTCCATGCTCCTGCCCGCTGGCCCTCTTTGAGCCTGACCCCCCCACTCCCACCCCACACTGGCGTCCGCCAGCCCGTGGCCCAGCAGCTGTCACCCTGATCTCTCCCTTCCTGGGCCTCTGGGGCCAAGCAGGGGGCACCTGGAGGAGGTACTTGGGCCCAGGAAGCAGCAGCAGCAGCCTGGACTGCTGGGGGAGCTGAGAGCTTACTCCTTAGGAGTATCCTGAGTTTCCGCTACATACAAAGGGGTGCTTCACCTTCTTCCAGCCTGCTAGGAAAAGGGGCCAGTTCCTTCAAGATTCTAAAGCCACCAAGGCACCCCTCGCTAGATCACCCTTCATTCCTCATAGCCCTCATGGCCCCCATGGCCCACAGCCATGCTACTGGTGAAGATGAGTGACGGCAGCCTGGTTCCCCTGCGGGCACAGCTGGAAAGGCAGGTGGTCTTGGTTCTAGTCCTGCCTCAGCCAGAAGCCACGATTTGGTCCCCTCCTTGGGCCTCCGTTTTCCTCAGAGGCTCCTCCCCACCCAGCCCTGACATGATCTTATTTTCTAACTTAAACTCGGCCCCTAGCTTCCCCAGGTGCTCAATCCTAGGTCTTTGTGCCCTTCTTCCCAGAATCTGAAGTGCTTCCATGTTCTGCTACAAACTTGATTCTCCATTCCACAAAGCCTTCTAAAGCTATAGAATTAGAAGGCTAGGGATGTAGCCCAGTGGTAGAGCGCTTGCCTAGCATGCAGGAGGCCCTGGGTTCTATAGGGAAGAGAAGGAAGGAGGGAGAGAGGGAGGGAGGGAGGGTGGGTAGGTCAGGCATTGGAAGGCTAACTCCATCTGCTGAGCACCTACTATGGCCAGGAACTTTCATGCCTTTCATCTCATTTTGCTGTTCTCTCCATGTTACAGCTGAGGAAACTGAGACTCAAAAAGGAAAAGTGACCCACAGTCCCAAGGTCAGGAAATGGTGGAGTCACACCTTAAACCGAAGTGGTTGGACTCCCCCATCTGTGTCCTTTCCTTGCCCCCTCCCTTTGCCCATGCCTGTATACTAGTGAACCCTGTAATAGAGAAAAGCCCCATCAATACATTCTTGCCTTGCAGTGGCTAGTCACAGAGCTTCAGATCCTGACCAGGCTTCAAACAATATTCTGTGCTGACACATGGGCAGCATGTGACCCATTCTGACCTGAGGCTCCATTCCTGCCTTATTTTCCTAGAATTATGTTATTCTAAAACTAAAGCCAGAGTGAGGAAGAAAAGCATATCCCAAGGATTACACTTGGAAGACAGAGGAAAGGCCTTGCAGGTCTCAAGGCCCCCAGCCCAAATGAGCGCCTCCTACGTGTCAGCCACTGGTAGCTGCTTTCACACACCTTCTCTTTCCCTGTCTGGGTCTCAGTCTCCCATCTACCGAGACCATCGACTAAGAAGATATAGATCGAGAAGATGAGAGTACCTGAGAGTGAGCCCCAATATCTACAGGGGAAGCCTGCAAAGAACCAGAGAGGGAGCAATCAGTGAAATAAGAGCAAACCCAAAACTTAGGAGAGCAGGGTCAACTATAGCAGATACTTCTGAGATTGCTCTTGTTTAAATCCTCGCAACAACCCTTTGAACTAGCAATTATCTAAGCCTTTTAATAGATTGGTTGACTGAGATTCAGACAGGGAAAGTAACTTGCCCAAGACCACACAACAAGAAAGAGGCACAGTATTTCTCCTGTCCCCATTCACATTTCAGCCAACCCTATCCCCAAGGGAGGAACAGTGATGTCTCCTGGAAGAGAACCCCCTGTCTCAGAGACCCCAGGCCCAGACAAGAGTGCCATAAGCACAAAGAACCTTGGCCGGGCACAGTGGCACATGCCTGTTATCCCAGTACTTGGAAGGCTGAGACTGGAGGATGGTGGGTCTGAGGCCAGCCTCAGCAACTTAGTGAAACTCTCAGCAACTTAGCGAGACCCTGTTTCAAAATAAAAAGGTCTGGGTGTGTAGCTCAGTGGTAGAATTCCCCTGGGCTCAATCCCCAATTTAAAAAAAGGAACCAGTCTGTCAGGGGGCAGGGCTACAGTCCTTGGCCAAAGTTTGCTTTCAGCCCTGCTGCCTGGAACTCACCCTTGCATAGCTCCAGGGTATGCCTGTCTCTCTCCCCATCCATCTTTCTCATCCTTCCCCACTCTGGTTCTCAGCAATAAATTTGTTGCAAACCTGGACTGAATTACCACCCATTACCCAACCTGCCTCATTCCAAATCCCTGGCATTAATGCAATCAATGGAGGGGAAGCAGACTCCTTTCGGCTGCCTGTCTGGCCCGCCCAGCACTGGCTTCCTAGTGCTGCTAAAGCCTGTGCCCCAGCCCCTCCTCCTCCATGCACATGTACAGGTCCCACACACCATTTACACATATGCCTGTTGAAACGGACCAGGTCCTCTACCCATATAGGAGGCCCTCTTGAAAAATGAATGAAGACACATCCGTGAGTATTTGTTCTTTCAGTGAACAATTACGTGATACCAGCTATGTGCCAAGCACCCGCTTCAGGACCTAGAGCTATAGCAGTGAAGAATGCAGTGATGCACGCCTGTAATCCCAGTACCTGGGAAGCTGAGATAGGAGGGTCGCAGGTTCAAGACCAGACTCAGCAAGTTAGCAAGACCCTTAGCAACTTAGTGATATCTTGTTTCAAAATAAAAAAAATAAAAATAAAAAGGGCTGGGGGTGTAGCTCAGCAGTAGAATATCCCTAGGTTCAATCCCCAATACCAATAAATAAATAAACAAACCCAAACAAACAAATCCCCAGGATTATTTTCATGGACCTTATAGTCTAGTGAGAGGAAGGAGGGCAATAAGCAAGTAAACCATAAATTGACAAGGTAACCCCAGATCATGGTGGGAAGAAAATATATCAGGCTTATGTAATTATGATGTTGGTGGGGCTATTTTAGACCCAGTGGTCAGAAAAGACCTCAGTGAAGAGATAATGCTTGAACTGAGACTTGGTTGACAAGAAAGAGCCAGCCCTGGGAGGATCAGGGGAAGGATTCGAGGGAGAAAGAACAGAGAGCATAAAGATGCTAAGGTGGACACAAGCACGATAGCAAAAGGGGTTAAAAATTGAAGTTGGAGAGATAGAAATGGACTATATCATGTAAGCCCTTATGTCATGGGAAAGGGTATGAGTTTTATTTTGAGTGTAATGAGAAGACATCAAAGGATTTTAAGCATGTTTAAGAATAGGGATGAGGCCGGGCACGGCTACACATACCTGTAATCCCAGTACTTGGGAGGCTGAGACAGGAGGATCACAGGTTCGTGGCCAGCCTCAGCAACTTAGCAAGGCCTTCTGCAACTTAGTGAGACCCTGTTTCAAAACAAAAAATAAAATGGGGCTGGGGGTGTAATTCAAAGGTAGAATGTCCCTGGGTTCAATCCCCAATACCCCCCCAACACACACGCACATACACGAATAGAGCTGAATTCATGTTTTAGAAAGATCATTCTGGTGGCTCCAAGGAGAATGGATTCCTGAGAGGCAAAGGCAGAAGTAGGAGATGTATTGCATTAGTCCAGATGCCTAGGCTAGGCTGGTGGCCATAGAGAAGTGGACATCAAGTAAGTAAGTAATTAGATATATCAGTCTGGACTTCAGTGGAGATATCAGGCTCTTGCTGATAACCCTCAATAGGTGGTTCCTCTGCACCTCCACTTGGATGCCTAGTTAGGCATTTTAAATATACTTTGACCACAAAAGAATCCTTGATTTCCTCTCACCAAACCAGACTGTTAGATACATAAGCATGGGGTTTATGGGAGAGATCAGGACTGGAGATACAAATTGGAGGGGAGTTGTTGGCTTACAGATGCTATTTAAACCAACAGGGACTAGGTGTGGTGGCGCATGCCTATAATCCCAGTAGTTGGGAAGCTGAGACAGAAGGATCACAAATTTGAGACAAACCTCAGCACTTTAGCAAGACCCTGTTTTAAAATAAAAAAAGAAATAGGTCTGGGAGTGTCACTAGGGGGAAGAATGCCCCTGGGTTCAATCCCCAGTACCCCCAAAAAATAAACCCATAGAGCTCATGAGATCATCTACTGAGAAGGTAGGGAAGGTGAGAGCACATCAGACTGAGACCCAACATTTAGAGGAGGAGCCTGCAAAAGACCAAAGAGGGAACAATCAGTGAAATAAGAGAAAACCCAGAAAATAGGAAGGAGTGGTCAACTTAGCAGATGCTTCTGAGAGGTCTAGAAAGGCAAGAATTAGTGACCTTTGACAAGAGCCATTTTAATGGTGACAGAGGTCCATAGAGGTAGCTAGAAGTGAGAATGGGTAGTGTGGAAGGAAAGACTGAGTGCAGAAATATTTTTGAGAGGTTTTGCTGTGAAGGAAAGGATTAAGATAGGGGAAAAGGGGTAGGGTCAATGGATTGGAGGTCTAAGTGAAGACAGAGCATTGTTAAAGTAAGGGTCATAAAGGGAATAAGATGGAAGAATGGAGGACAGGGTCATAGGGTTGAATGATTGAAATCAAGATTTTTCAAACTCATGTAGTTAATACCAGTGCCACGGTCATGGGAATGGGAAGTGGAAAACCTGATAAGGTGGAATGAAGAACTGACCATTGAGAACACAGAAGCCAGGGTGGTGGCTCTATGTTAATGAAGAAGTTGCTGAGAACATTGCCAGGATTAGGGAGTGCAGAGGAAATAGTGAGCCACTATTGACACTGTCAGTGAATGGAGGGCACTAACTAAGGAGGTCAAAAGATAACACCCACCCAGGAGGGGTGGGAGTTGAGGCAGTTTTGAGAGGAGCCATTGTTTTAGAAGGAAGACAAATGGTATAGAAGCAGCCTTGGGAAACAAGGGGGACATCATCCCCACCTCCCTGCCCAGAGATATGTGGGAGGAAAATACAGCCCCCTCCCAAATATAACAAGAGAGTTGCGTCCCTCAGGGGATAAGAAGGAAGGAAATAGTCCCAAGAGCAGGATGTGGGGAAGGGGGAAGAGTGGCTGACAGTGGACCATGTGTAGCAGAAGTCATGTTGGAAGGGTTTGGGGAGCTCAGAAGGAATTTAAGATGAGGTCTTGAGTGGGACATGTACGGTGCAATATGGGGACTAGAGTGGGGGAAGATGGAAGGCCAGGAGGTCTGGGCTTCTGTGGTGATCAAGGTCAAAAGGGATGTGAGTCCTGATGTGATAGAGCAGAGATTCTTCCAGAAAGCTTGCTCATCAGGTCAAGCCAAAATGAGGCCAAGGGTGAGCTAGGACCTGTGAGCGGGAGAAGCCCTGCAGGGCCCCCATATTACCTGCAGGGGGCAGTGCCTCTGCTGCGGGAGAGGAGATAGAACCCCAAACAAGCAAAGCATGCAAACACTCGTGCAACCAGGCTACCATGACTCCATACTGAGATACACCTTGTGAGCACACAGAGACCATACCCCTAACACGCAGCATGAGCATGGAAGCAAAATTCTACGTATACGCAAACATGTACACATGCGCACCATGCACAAGGGCCCAACCCACCAGAAGTTCCCCTATTACCCCGTAACGTCATGCAGACAAAAACGCACATGCATGCAGAGGCGACCCAAACTGTGTTTTCTTAGGTCTTACCAAACCCCAGACAGCAGAAAATCAAGCTGAAGTAGAACAATTCGACCCAGAAAAGGGGGAGGAGATGCAGGGGCGTGAGAATGAGGTGTGCGTTGGGGGAGTCAGGCTACAAGGCGCAAGGCAGCCAAGCACTGAGGAAAAGAAAAAAAAGCCTAGACCTTTTGAAAAAGGGAAAGCCTTCAGACAGAGCAGGAATGCAGGCTGTAATTAGAATCGCTTCAACCGTCTCTAGATTCGGGGAGGATAGGCAAACTGGTTGCACATGCGGCATGGCGATCCCCAGCCTAGATAATGTCGGCAAAGCATGTGCGCATGTGTGCGTGCGTGTGCACGTGGGAGCATGTGAGGGCCGTGGAAATGCACTTGACCGCATGGCATCAGGCCCTAGAGAAGTCAGTGTGAGCCCCCTGCACCACCCCCCCCACCCGCCCTGCAGCTGCCTGCCTTCGAGCAGGACCTCTCACCTGACTCAGGTGACCCCACAAACACACATGAGCCCCAGAGGAGGCAGGACTTGTCCAAGGCAATGGGTGCTTCAGGGGTGACAAGGTGGCAAAGGCAAGGGTTAGGAGAAAGTATCCCTTAGTTGGAGTCCTAGGTCAGTCCCTGACAGGCTGCCTGACAGACCACATCTCTCCCCTTTTCTGGGCCTCTGTGGCCTGAAGGGAGATCTTGGGGTCCTTCCAATCTGGCCCTGACTATTCATCCAGGATTGTTGGTTATGAGCAGCTGGAAGGAGGCAAAAGAGAGAGATTTGTGGGGTGCCTGCAAGAGGAGGAGCTGGGTTGGGAGAGATGTGATGTCTCTGGCTCCCCTGGCCCTGGGAAAAACTTCATACGGTGGCTTGGCCACTGTGCTACTGGCACAAGGGACTGAACTGAGTCCTAGAGGGGACAGCCAGGCAGCCAGGTGGGGCTCAGCTAGCCACAGACATAATCCCTTCTGTTCCCTCTGGCCCTCCCTTTCCCTTCTTCTCACCTTTCTCCTCAGGCTTTCTGGAAGGGCCTTGGGACCAGCTGCTATGGTCACTAAAAATAGCCCAGCCAGCTTCAGATGTGAAGGATCCCCTCTTACTTGCAGGGTCCCAGAGACCTGGCAGGTGGCAGTTAGTGTCTGTGGCCCCTCCAAGCCAGAGAGATCAGATTCTCCTCCCCAAATGCAAGCCCCAGTTCCAGCCCAAAGCTTAGGTTCCCTATGTCATGCCCCCTCCTCCTTCGCCAGTATCACAATGACTTGGTTCACACAGTGGGTAGCTCGGATCCTGGTGCTCAGAGAACAATAATGATGATGATGATGATGATGATAATTAATACTTATTGAACATTTACTGTGTGTCATGCACTCTACTAAGGGCTTTGCATGTGTTAATTCATTACTCCTCACAACAGCCTTTGAGGTAGGTATTATTAGCTCCATTTTATAAGTGAAAAAACTGAAGCCCAGACAGCTTAATTAAATTACTCAAAGTTACACAGCTAGTAAGTGGTGAAATGAGGTTGTTTTTTATGCTTTTAATTGCAGATTCCTTTGGGGAGAGAGAAATTCTGATAATAATAGTTAATATTTATTCATCTTCACTGCAGTGGGCTTCCCTGAGTTCCACAAAAACTGGTATACAGAGCCAGTCCTGGGGGGAGCAGCCAAAAGAGCCTCAAAGCAAAACAGAGCAAGGGTAGAATCCTTGGTTTGCTCTTCACTGGCTGTGTGCCTCTGAGCATGTGTCTTCCCCTTTCTGAGCTTCTTGAGTATCTTCCTCTGTAAAATAGAAATAATGACAACAGCTGGCTTCCAGAGTGGTGTGAGGATTCTAGGGACAATGTGTGAGAACATACTTAACACAAATGAGCTCACAATGCCCTTTTGCCCTTCTGAAGGACACTAGGAGCTTCTTTGTCCCATTCTCTCCAGTGGCTGGATGGGGACCACCTGAGTCAGGCTGTTTTTTCCACATGGCACTAAAGGCATGGGACCCAGAGCCTCGGAGCTTTTCAGGGGCCTAAGAAAATGTTTGAGTCCCAAGAAAAAGAAAGTTTATTGGTTCTAAAATATGAAAAGAAAACAGCAGAATTGGAATTAATAAATGTTCTATTATATGTCTACAAAACGTAATATAATATCAGCCTCATTAATTGTTAAATTTAGTCTTCCTAAAAATTTCATTACATTTGAAAACAATTTGTTGGTTAGATTTCCTCACTTTGCAAGCATTCCCAAGTACTCACGATGATTACAAAGAAACCATAGCCAACTGGGAACGAAACAAGTTACTCATAGGCAAATAATTTCGAAAGCGGAATTATAAAAATCCTTTGAAATATTTTATAGCAAACATCACATTTAAAATGGGATGTGGGTGCATTTTCATATATCTGACGTGCTGTGGGGTAAAACCTCAAAAAGCCAGAGTGCCCAGGGCCCAAGGAGTCTGGTGAGGGCCCTGCCCTGCATGGCAGGAGCAGCCAGGGTCCTGTATGGAGGGAACAAGAACACCTCTGTGAGACACGCTGCTCTGGGGAAAGTGGCCATGGGCTGCGGCAGGCGCCCACTCCTCGGGTTGTTCCCCTCATCTCCTAAGAAAACAAACAAAACAAAAAAACAAAAAACCCGCCCTGGCCACATGCATGTAGGCGCTGGCAGAATGGTCCTCACCGAGCAGTCCTTTCATGTGCTGCCCTCGGCTCTTATCAAAGGCCCTTTCAAGAAACAGGCATGCCTGTGTGCCTTTCATAATCAGGAAGAGAAATAAACATTATCTGACGAAAAGCGAGAAGCAAACAGCCATGTGTAAACGGTGTCTGTTGGGTTGTCAAGCCGTAGCCAGGGACATTGACCACTGGGCTGTTCAGTGCCCTGGGGCAAGGGCTCACAGGAGGTATTTCTCTCCCAATTTAGCACCAGCATAAACTTGAGGTCCCTTAAGGACCTGTCAGTTTCTTCCTCTCTGATACCCAAAGCAGTAGAAGGCTCTGCTTCTGGCGGGCGGGTGCGCAATGGGAGGCCGCCTCACCAAAGGCAGGCAGTGGGAAGCACATAGGCCACCACTTACTTCTGCGTGACCTGGGGAAGGTCCCTTCCCTCTGAGCCTAATGTGCAACACCGGGGTAAGTCACAGGGTTAGTGTGAGGATGCATTGAAGTAATGAATGTCAAGTGGAAAGAACAGGCCCCAGTGCAGTGAGGCTGGGAGTGGATTTGCTCTTGGTGGCTGAGGCTTGATGACTGAGACCTCCTACCCCAAAATCTGCCAGGATCTCTGCAGGATCTCTGACACTCCAGCACTTTGCCCAAGCCATGCCAGCAACTTGACTAGGTGAAGCCTCTCTCTAGTCAAATACCCAGGAATCAGTCGGGTGTGGTGGCAAATGACTATAATCCCAGCGACTCAGAAGGATGAGGCAGGAGGATCACAAGTTCAATGCCAACTTGAGGAATTTAGCAAGACCTGGTCTCAAAATAAAAATTAAAAAGGGCTGGGGATGTAGATCAGGGAGATCAATGATCAATCCCCAGTACCACAAGCTAATGCCTAGGAATCACTGATGAACTTGGGGTGGGGGGTAGCAGAGACTCCACCATGGTCCCCAGCTCTCCAAGAGCTAAAATGACTCCTCTCTCACTGCGTCTATAAGACCCTGCTCTGGCTAGTTACTCTTTCCTGGTGTCTGTTCTCTCCTCTTCAATGCAGAAACCCAGTGAGGATACAGTCCTGCCAAGAGCTCTCTGTCCTACTTATTGCTGTGGCCAATGCAGAGATGAATGAGCCCAAGCAAGACGCTAGTGGCAGGATGCCAGCACATCGATGACAGACCAGCATATGGGCTAATCCACCATCTGCAGCTGGGTCATCCACACTCCAGGCTAAACACCTTGCTACCAGCTCCAGAGGACCTTTGCCCATTCTTTTGAATGCCATCCCTTCTCTGCTCCCATCCTCTTGCCCTGGGCACCCCTACCTCCTTATTAACCCATGTGCCACTACCCCTCCCTCCTTTGTGCTTGCCACACTTTGGGGGATTTTGAGTACTGGGGGTTGAACAAAGGTACATTCTACCTTCTAGCTATATCCCCCTAACCCTTTTTATTTTGAAACAGGGCCTCGCTAAGTTGCCCAGGCTGGCCTTGAACCTGCGATCCTCCTGCTTCAGCCTGCCAAGTCACTGGGATTACAGGTGTATATATATAAAAAAAGACTCACAGTGGTACAGTCAGTGTGGTCCAGTTTACAACATCCAGAGGGCTCTGTGCCCTTTCCTTCTTCTGTTCTCTGCTTCCACCCCACCTGCCAAGGCAACCTGATCCCCATTTGACAGTAATAATAAAGGCAGCTGGCAACTCATTGAAGACTTACTATAGTTCTGAGTGTTTTGCATTTTTTCACTTAATCCTCAAACACTACCATTATTTTACCCATTTTTGGACCTGAGGAAACAGAGGTCAAAGAAGTTAAATAACATCCCCAAGATCACAGACCTAGCCCACAACAAAGGTACAGCTTGACCCTAGGTTTTCTAGATCTAGAGTCCACGAGTGTAACAACTTTGTAATAACACTTCCCAGACAAGACACTGAGGTTCCAAGAAAGCGGGAGTGGCTTGCCCAAGGTCACTCATACAGTGAGTTAGTGGCATTGCCTGGGTTCTCTAACTCAGATCTTTAGCACTTTCTACAACCTGGACTTTTCGGTTAACTAGATCCATAAATGAAAACTCTGTGTGTGTGTGTGTGTGTGTGTGTGTGTGTGTGTGTGTGTATTTTAATGGAGATTGAACTGAAGGGCATTCTACCACTGAGCTACACCCTCAGCCCTATTGCCCTATTTTATTTTAAATTGGTCTCACTAAGTTACTGTGCCCTGGCCTCAAAATTGTGATTCTCCTGTCTCAGCCTCCCAAGTACTGGGATTACAGGTGTTTGCCACCATGCCTGGCTCCATAAATGAACACTTTGCTGTGCTGTGTATATACATGGAAGAAGGAACCTCAGTGAAATTCATGTGTGAAGGAAGCCAATCATATATATATTTCTTATGTTGACAATTCAATAAACTTATCTTGCCCTCAAGGAAACACTAATTTTAATATTCAATTGCAGGAACCAGAAGGTTATCCAGGAATTAACAATGGCCCTGGAAGCAGAGGAAGGAGCCCTTCATTTTCTCCCTTGGGCTGGACCCGAGAGGTTATGAAGAGCAGGGAAGGGGGAGGAGTGGAGGGGCATCTCCAGCAGGGGAACTTGGTGTGTGTATGGGAGTACTGCTATGAGAAAAGGCCTGGTTGTGTCCTGGGTACAGTGAGGAGTGCCAGGTGACTAAAGGTTTCTATGAAAGCCAGACACGGTGGCGCACACCTGTAATCCCAGAGACTTCAGAGGCTGAAGCAGGAGGATTGCAAGTTTGAGGCCAACCTGAGCAACTTAGCAAGACCCTGTTTCAAAATAAGGTAAAGGGTTAGGGGTGTAGCTCAGTGGTAGACTGCCCCTGAGCTCAATCCCCATCATTGCACAGATAAAAAGACTATGGAAGAGAATTTGGGACTTTAATGCCAAGCTAGCAACATAGGACTTGACTTCTTCAGGTTGCAGGGAATTCAGTTCCCTTCTGGTTGCAGAGAAGCTGCACTCCAGGAGTAATTCCAGGAGAATAGACTTGGAAAGCCATGATATGCCCCAGCTAGAGAAGAGGGAGGACTGACCACAAATGTTGGGAGTCCAAGGAGAAAAAGGACCTGATATGGAGCAGCCTCACATCCCATTCCTACTCCCCCAGACTGTCAAGTATGCCTTTGATGAGGGGGATCCCTAATGGAGAAGTTAGACCCTAAAATCTTATTGGCTGCCCCCAAATCCTAGGCTGGGAACGTATGTCCCAGGGGAGACCAAAGAGCCCGGCCATGGTCTTCTTTTCCTCAGAAAGTGCACGAGGAAGGGTTTGTCAGGGGGATAGAAGGGCTGTCAGGGCCTGGCTGGCCATGCAAGTGTCCTGGTTTGAGAGAAGCCAGACCTAACATGGAGCAGAGGACCATCCCCAGCTAGCTGAGGAGACAATTAGAGCCGGGGTGAGGTGGGGTCCTGGCCGCCTCTGCCCTGGGCCCTTCACTCCCAGCTGGCAATCATTAGGTTTGCCGAGAGGATCCCTGTCAAGACATTTCGACTCTGGGATGGATCAAGGTGAAGGGGAGGCTGGGAGAGAGGACCCCTGTGCCCAGACCGCACACTGAGGGCCCCCCACAGCTGCCGGCTCCCTTGGGAGCATGTCAAAAAGACATTTCAAAGACCTGGTCGGCCCCTTATCAAGCTGCAACCCATGCTCCCGCTCCCTACCCCACACGCAGCAGGCCATGTGCCCAATGCTCATAAGGAAGTATGGGTACTACGGGCTTGGTGGGGCTGCTCTCAAAGCAGTGAGCTGCTTTCGGGGCACAGTGGCACTCGCCTGTAATCCCAGTACTTGGGAGGCTGAGACAGGAGGATCGCAGGTTCGAGGCCAGCCTCAGCAATTTAGCAACACCTTCAGTAACTTAGGGAGACCATGTTTCACAGTAAAAAATAAAATAGGGAGCAGGGTGTGGTGGCACATGCCTGTAATCCCAGTACTTGGGAGGCTGAGACAGGAGGATCGCAGGTTCAAGGACAGCCTCAGCAAGTAGTGAGACTCTCATCAACCTAGGTAGATCCTGTTTCAAAATAAAAATAAAATAGGGCTGGGGTGTAAATCAGAGGTAGAATGCTCCTGGGTTCAATCCCCAGTACCACACAAAATAAAATAAAATAGAGCTGGGGATGTAGCTCAGAGGTAGAACTCCCCTGGGTTCAATCTCCAGTACCAAAATAATCATCATCATCATCATCATCATCATCATCATCATACTGCTGCAGTGGGCTACTTAGTCAGGCAAAAGCTGCTAGAATAGTGGTAAACCCTGGGACTGGAAATAAGTATTTCAGGAATCCCCAAGGTACATAGCCCTGGGGAAACATACACAGCGGCTGTGGCCAGTTCCCCAAAGTCTCAGTGTCCTCATCTGTAAAATGGGCCCATTTTCTTCTTTGCAGGACTGTTGCGAAGCAGAAACGAGAGACTGGATACAAAACTCCCAGCACATTCCTGAGCACAAAGTAAATACTCAAAAAGTGCTAGACCAGCCCTCTCATTTTCTGTCCCTACAGAAGGGCTCAGAACAAAACAGGTAAAAATCCACCAGTTCCTGAAGCTCCTCCTGCATATTAGAGCTTGGAGGGCCATTTCATCTAGACTTTACCTCCTCCAGGCTACAGATGCAGCGGTAGAGGCCAAGAGAGGTTAGGGGACTTGAGTCACAGCTTATCAGTGGTGGAGCTGAGACTAGAGACTAGAATCCAGGTTGCCCGCATCATAACACCCTGGAATACTGCATGTCCCGCAGCTCTGATTCAGCCAGTGCAGCAATGTCAGGGGACTTTCAGTACCTACTCCTCCTTTGAACAGGATGTTTGAGGTGTTTCTAGATACTGCCCCAGCAGGGCTGGGCCTGGAGATGGACAATCCTCAGATTTTGCTCCATGCTGTAGCAGCCAGACCCTATGCAAGGAGAGAGAGGGAGAGAGAAAGGGGGAGAGTGAGAGGCTGACTTCAGTGGGCTCCAATATCACATTGCAGTCTCATATCTCATTTGCTGTTCACCAGTCCCGGGCCCCCCTTCCCTTGCTCTTTCCCCAGCAGATCTGCATGGTTTGCATTATTCCCCTTTCCTCCCACCCCCTCCCCGGATATCTTGGTTCCATATTTTCCACGCTGAGGCTCAGTTTACTCCTGGCTGGGCTCCGGGCCTGCACCTGGGTTCTAAGAGAAAGGTGTGTGTGTGTGTGTGTGTGTGTGTG
>PVJS01049975.1:0-14486 GCA_004027185.1 Glis glis | reverse complement strand
TGGCCAGCCTCAGCTACTTAGTGAGGCCCTCCGCAACTTAGTGAGACCCTGTTTCAAAATAAAGAATAAAATATTGGGCTGGGAATGTAGCTCGGAGGTAGAATGTCCCTGGATTCAATCCCCACTACAAAAAAAAAAAAAGAAATCTAAAAATTATCTAAAAAGTAGCAAAAAGAACACTTTCTACCAATATATATGGAATAGAGCTAAACCTGTATTTGGGAGAAATATCTTTAAATAATTTCTTTTTCTGGTACTGGGGATTGAACCCAGGGATATTCTATCTCTGAGCTAGACCCTCAGCCCCATTTTATAACAGGGTCTCACTAAGTTGGTGAGAGTCTCACAAAATTGCTAAGGCTGGCCTCGAGCTTGTAATCCTCCTGCCTTCATCCCCCATGTACTGGGATTACAGGTGTGCACCACCATGCCTGGCTTAAATGATTTCAAGATTTAAAAGGATGAAAAATAAAAGAACTAGCACTTATCTTAAGGAAAAAATTTAAAGAATAAAGTAAAAAGAAAACAAAAAAAGAGCCGGGCGTGGTGGCACACGCTTGAAATCCCAGTACTTTGGGAGGCGGAGACCGGAGGATCCGGGTTCGTGGCCAGCCTCAGCTCGCTCTCGCTCTCTCTCTCCCTGTCTCTCTCTCTCTCTCTCTCTACTTAGTGAGGCCCTCCGCAACTTCGTGAGACCCGGTTTCAAAATAAAGTATAAAAAATAGGGCCAGGGGTGTAGCGCGGAGGTAGAACGCCCCTGGGTTCACTCCCCGGTACCGCAAAAAAAAGAAAACAAAAAAATAACAAAGTACATGAAAAGAAACTAGGAAGAAGGAATTAAACGGAAGAGGATGAAAATAAAAGTCAAAACACAATAGGACAAATAAGTACAAAAGACGGTCCCTTTGAAAGATCAATAAACTAGATAACAGATTAAACCAGTTTAAAAAAATGAGAGCAAAAATATGAATGCTTAAGATATGGACTGAGAAAAGAGCACAACCACAAACTCAGAAGAGACTGAAAAAATAATGCAAATTTGTAGCAACAAGTCTAAAACTAAAAAAAGACAATTCCTCAGCAAAATAAGGAGAGAAAATCTGAACAGACTAATTTCCAAATAATAGAATAAAAGGGGATTAGAGATTTACCAATGATGAATCCACAGCAGAGTTTGCTCTTTAAGGAAGAGATGAATACCCTACTTGGATTTAACTATCCCATTACTAAACAAACATGTCTTTGGATGGGTCTTTAAAACAACGACTCAGATAAGATGTCAAAACATCTGCCTTCATAAACAAAATGTAACTAAGTTGTTATTCACATTTCCTCTAATGAAATCAATGTGAAAACTGCAAAATCATTCCTCAGCAGAGGCAGCTGCCTAGATGTCTTATCAAGCAGGGATATAAAAGATACAAACACTCAGCATCTTTATAGCACATTAACCAAAGCATGTGTTACGATGTAGTGTATAGTCAAATAAAATAAATATAGCAAAACACACATTTTGTTACTCGTTTAGTTTAAAATATTTACCTATAAATTCTAGGTAAAAAACATTGATACCAACAGTCTGATGGACATATAGTTTTCCTCCAATAATTAATTAAAAAGGGAAATTTTCACATGATAAAACCATTACAATATTTCAGATTTTAAGAACATTAAGTTACTTACAACTGCAAACTCATCTCTGTCAAGCTTTCCATCATGATCAATATCACTCAACTCCCAAACCTTAAAAAGAGAAGAAGTGAGAAAAATTAATGTTCTCTCCCTTTCATGTGCTACTTGGGGGCAGTGAGAGCAAGTATACTGGTAAGATGTAAGAATGGAGATAAGCAAGTGCCTGCTCATTAAGTGCCCTAAAAGGAGTTTGGACTTTACCTTAATTGCAATCGGAAACTAATAGGTTAGTTTTAAGCAATATATGACAAGATTATTTATAGTTTATGAATCCTGCATCATACAGTAAATAAATAATTAGTGGAAAGCAATACTAGAAAACAGCTTTTAGCCAAGCGTGGTGGTACACACTTGTAATCCCAGTATTTGGGAGGCTGAGACCAGAGGATTGCAGGCTCGATGACAGCCTCACCAAGTATTGAGACTCTCATCAACCTAGTGAGACTCTGTTTCAAATAAAAATAAAATATGGCTGGGGGTGTAGCTCAGAGGTAGAATGCCTCTGGGTTCAATCCCCAGTGCCTCCAACACACACACACACACACACACACACACACACACATACACACACACACACCAGCTTTTAGTTTTTTGGGTTTTTTTTTGGTACTGGGAATTGAACCCAGGGGCATTCTACCTCCGAGCTACACACCCAACCCTATTTTTTATTCTTTATTTTGAAACAGGGTCTCACTAAGTTGTGGAGGGCCTCACTAAGTAGCTGAGGCTCGCCACGAACCTGTCATCCTCCTGTCTCAGTCTCCAAAGTACTGGGATTACAAGTATGTGCCACCACGCCAGGCAGAAAACAGCTTTTAAATCAATAGTCATTGAGCCCTAATCTATATAACGCTGATCCAGTACTAGTAGTAGTAGTACAAATACAACTGTGGTAATGTAGTCATAATCATTGTCATCACCCCCACAGCAGCTAGCATCAAGGAATATGTAACAAGTGCTGCATTTAATATTAAGTACATCATATTGCCAGGCGTGGTAGTGCACGCCTGTGAACCCAGTACTTGGGAGGCTGAGATAGGAGGATCACAGGTTTGAGGATAGCCTCAACCTAGTGAGACACTGTTTCAAAACAAAAAATAATCTGGGCATGGTGGCGTACCTGTAATCCCAGTATTTGGGAGGCTGAGATAGAAGAACCACAGGTTCAAGACCAGCCTCAGCAACATAGTGAGACCCTGTTTCAAAACAAAGAATAAAAAAAAAATTGGGCTGGGAGTATAGGTCAGAAGTAGAATGCCCCTGGGTTCAATCCCCAGTACCAAAAAATAAAATTAATTTAAATTAAAATAAATAAATAAAATAAAATATTAAAATTACCAAAAAAAAATAAAAAGGACTGGAGATGTTGTAGTTTGGCAGTAAAATGCCCCTGGGTTCAATCCCCAGTACCGAAAAAGAAAAAGAAAAACTGAAAATGATGCCCACTTTAAAGATTAGAAAACCGAGATATGATCTAGTGATTTGCCCCAATCACACTGTTACACAGCAGTACAGCCAGGATTGACCCTATGTAATCCACTTAAGCAGGGAATTAAAGAAAGGGCTGGAGATTTAAAAAGAGTAGATAAAGTTTGAAATATGAATAGAGTACGAAATCACTCTGGAAACAAAACACGCGTGGCAGGCAGTAGGGAGAGGCCCCCTGAAGTCAGTGATCATGAGTTCATGACGATGCCAATTTAATAATCTTTCTCAGTAGTCTATATGCAACTGAAGAGAGACAATTAATGAAAAGTAGGATTTTTAATAAATTTAAAGACTTCTTGGTGAAATTGAAGAGTTAAAGTCTTGAAAGCATCTAGAAAAAAGACTAGAAAGACAGGAAAGTCAAGTTTGAGGGTAGAATTTATGATTTCATCAAGCAGGAGAGATGGAAGAATAAAGTGGCATGGGGAGCTAGGGATGAGGGTACAGAATTATGGACCAAAAAAACCCCAAGTTGGATGAGGAAAAAGTAATTTCAAAAGACAGAGAAAGCCGGGCCTGGTGGTACACGCCTATAATCCCAGGACTTGGGAGGTTGAGACAAGAGGATCACAGGTTCGAGGACAGCCTAAGCAATGTAGCAAGACTCTCTGCAACCTAGTAAGAACCTGTTTCAAAACAGGGGTGTAGCTCAGAGGTAGAAAGCCCCTGGGTGTGCACATGCACACACACAAACACACATGGGAATGCCAGGAGTGGTGGCACATGCCTCAGCTCTCTCTCTCTCTCTCTCTCTCTCTCTCTCTCTCTCTCCCCCTCTCTCTCTCTCTCTCTCTCTCTCTCTCTCTCTCTCTCCCTCTCTCTCTCTCTCTCTCTCTCTCTCTCTCTCTCTCTCTACTTAGTGAGGCCCTCCGCAACTTTGTGAGACCCGGTTTCAAAATAAAGTATGAAAAATAGGGCCAGGGGCGTAGCGTGGAGGTAGAATGCCCCTGGGTTCAATCCCCGGTACCACAAATAAATAAATAAATAAATAAATAATTAAAAATAGGGCTGGGGGTGTAGCTCGAAGGTAGAATGCCCCTGGGTTCAATCCCCGGTACTGCAAAAAAAAAAAAAAAGTTAAGATGGTAAATTTCATGTTATATGTATTTTACCACAATAAGATATTAGAATTTAAAAAAAAAGAGGGAGAGTAAAGGAGTCTGATTAGCGAAGTCACAGAACTGAAGTCTTGCAAGCATCTAGAAAAGAGATCTAGAATCCGGGCGTGGTGGCGCATGCTTGTAATCCCAGTACTTGGGAGACTGAGACAGGAGGATCACAGGTTCGCGGCCAGCCTCAGCTACTTAGTGAGGCCCTCTGCAACTTAGTGAGACCCTGTTTCAAAATAAAGAATAAAAAATAGGGCTGGCGGGGGGGGGTGTAGCTCGGAGGTAGAATGTCCCTGGGTTCAATCCCCAGTATGCAAAAAAAAAAAAGAAAAAGACAAGAACTTCAAGTTAGACGGCAGAATTTATGATTTCAGAGGTAAAAGTCCTTACAAGACCCCATGATATATGGAGTAAGGTAGCAGACATAAAATATTGATAGTATCTAAAAACTGTCAAGCAATTGAGAGGTCAGAGTATACAGCATAAAGAAAAATGTACCTACTTTATAACTAATTTCAGCCACACATATTTTACAGGGAATAACCAAAATGAGAGATAAAATGACAATAATTTTATATATTAGATCAGAACAAAGAAAATTTTGTAATACAAACTTAAAATGAGATCTGTGGCATCCTCTTGTCTCAGCCTCCCAGGTACTTGGATCACAGGAATGTGCCACCATGCCTGGCTCATGTGTGTGCTTCATCTCTGCAGACAGAACCCTATCTTTTTCTATCCCTCCAGGCAAACTTTGATCCTGGACCTCAGGTTCTTCCTCAGTCATATCCTAGCCATCTTTCCAAACATGATTCAAAACTCATCTCTGAGGCTGGGCATGGTGGCGCACGCTTGTAATCCCAGTACTTGGGAGACTGAGACCTGAGGGTCCAGGTTTGCAGCCAGCCTCAGCTACTTGGTGAGGCCCTCTGCAACTTATTGAGACCCTGTTTCAAAATAAAGAATAAAAAATAGCGCAGAGGTAGAATGCCCCTGGGTTCAATCCCCAGTACCAACCACACACAAAAAAATGAGATCTGTGTATTTAACAATGAGCTATAAGTACTCCTGGTATATATAAAATTAAAATACATACAAATTTCATTTAAAACTTAGTATCTTACTCGTCCAAGGATTTCCACAGGTAACTTAGAGTTGAGCAATACTGGTTTCACTTTATCACCAGACAAAAATCCATCCACTGGACTTAAGCTATCAAAAATTGCATCGTATTTAGCCTTATCTTCAGCCTACAATATGAAATTTAGAAGAAAAAATGACATGTTAAATAATGGCAGAAAAGATTTAACTATAGTTATAAAAATCAAGTCCTCAAAGAACAGACAACACATTTATTGAACACTTAAAAACCATTTTCACTTTCACCAAAACATGTTAAATAATAATTTCAAAATGACACTACTCAGGAGTCCAGTGTCCCCTATTCCTTTTGTAGCTGGAATACTATCTTTGTTTTTCTGTTAGGTTAGAGTCAAAAGGTTTCAGAGATAAAAGGATTTTGAAGAGCATCTGGACTAACCCTTTCACTTTTTTTTTTTTTTTTGTGGTACTGGGGATTGAGCCTAGGAGTATTCTACCTCCGAGCTACACCCTCAGCCCTATTTTTTTTTATTCTTTATTTTGAAACAGGGTCTCACTAAGTTGCGGAGGGCCTCACTATGTAGCTGAGGCTGGCAGTGAACTCAGATCCTCTAGTCTTAGCCTCCCAAGTACTGGAATTACAAGCGTACACCACCACGCCCAGCTCCCTTTCACTTTTTTTTTTTTTTTTGGCGGTACCGGGGATTGAACGCAGTACCGGGGATTGAACGCAGGGGCTTTCTACCTCCGCGCTACGCCCCCGGTCCTATTTTTTATACTTTATTTTGAAACCGGGTCTCACGAAGTTGCGGAGGGCCTCACTAGGGAGAGAGAGAGAGAGAGAGACACACAGAGAGAGAACGAGATAGCTGAGGCTGGCCGCGAACCCGGATCCTCCAGTCTCTGCCTCCCAAAGTACTGGGATTACAAGCGTGTGCCACCACGCCCGGCCTCCTTTCACTTTTTAAACAGATCAACAGCAAGGAAGTAACTTCCATAAGAAGACAAGAGTGTTAGTGATATTTTATGACTTTCTAAACATGGCATTAGGTAATTTCAAATTCAAAGAAATTAATTTTTTTTTTTTTTTTGCAGTACTGGGGATTGAACCCAGGGGCGTTCTACCTCAGCGCTACACCCCCGGCCCTATTTTTTATACTTTATTTTGAAACCGGGTCCCACAAAGTTGCGGAGGGCCTTACTAAGTAGAGACAGAGAGAAAGAGACGGAGAGAGAGCGAGAGAGAGCTGAGGCTGGCCGCGAACCCGGATCCTCCGGT
Source organism: Glis glis (assembly GCA_004027185.1). Lineage (NCBI taxonomy): Eukaryota > Metazoa > Chordata > Mammalia > Rodentia > Gliridae > Glis > Glis glis. The sequence goes on along the minus strand of PVJS01049975.1, from coordinate 7,817 downwards.
CTCCACCTCCCAAAGTACTGGGATTACAAGCGTGCGCCACCACGCCCAGCCAAGAAATTAATTTAAAAAAATAAAAATCATTGATCTAGGAATAAACACCAAGATTCTCCCAATTTTCCCAAAGCAAATTTCTTTTTCTTATCAATTAGAAGCTGTCTCCTAAAATCTTGAATGTTACTTGTATAACATGAAAAATTACTATTTATTATTTGCCCGGTCAAGGCCCAATTCCTCACTTTTAGTCACAAAATGACTAAGAGAGTTGAAAGATCCTTCCAAGATTTGTAGGGCCAGTATTTCCCCTATATCCTTGAACAAACATATGAAAGTCTAATGTAGGGGAAATGGATATATGTGGGTAGGAAGCAAAGCAGGGGTAAGAAGTGAATAGTTAACAAAGCTTACTTACTTTTACAGCCCATGGGAGTTCAGCTGCAGAGGATCCACCACTAAGCAAAGGACTACAGGTATCATGCTAAAAAGTAAATAGCACATAAATTGTTGAACTCCTCATATCAATAAATAATGAGCCAGACATGATGGTACACACCTGTAATCCCAGTGCTTGAGAGGCTGAGACAGGAGGATCGCAAGTTTGAGGACAGCCTCACCAAGTAGTGAGACTTTCATCAACCTAGTGAGACCCTGTTTCCAAATAAAAATAAAATTGGGTTGGGGGTGTAGCTCAGAGGTAGAATGCCCCTGGGTTCAATCACCAGTAATACATACACACACAAAATTAATAATAATAATAATATAATGATGATAAAGAAAAATGATTTTTAAATTTAAATATATTTATAAAAAAGGCTAGATCTCAATGTACTTAAAACACTATTTTACCTTAACTAGACCTTCACCTATTTTCTACTGAAACAAAAACATTTTCCACTTACCCATATTAATCATTATGTAGCATTAACTAAATAAAACATGTAATTATTAAAGAATAACCCTACTACAACTGAGATCAAGATAAAGATATCTGAATAGTACATAAATATTTAGAGCCTTATTAACTGATGAGTTTTCCCCAATATTATTTAAGGAAAGCAGACTGGTAAAACAACCCAAATTAGCATTTGTAAGTTATAAGTACATGCTACCTGTTAACAGTATGCCCAAATTATTATGCTTATCTAGCTGAAGAGACAGATGAGTATACTTGAAAAAAATTTATATAGATGCCGGGGGTGGTGGCACATACTTGTAATCCCAGTACTTGGGAGGCGGAGACCGGAGGATCCAGGTTCGCAGCCAGCCTCAGCTACTTAGTGAGGCCCTCCACAACTTCATGAGAACCAGTTTCAAAATAAAGGATAAAAAATAGGGCCCGGGGTGTAGCTCGGAGGTAGAATGCCCCTGGGTTCAATCCCCGGTACCGCAAAAAAAAAAAAAAAATTTATATAGTTAGGCAACAAATTTTAATATAGTTAGGCAACAAATACCTATATTAACCCTGACTCCATGCCTAAACATAGAAGTGCAGACATTCTCAAAATTGAAGTTAAATTCTTAATATTACGCTTGTAATCCCAGTACTTGGGAGGCTGAGACAAGAGGATGAAGGTTCAAGGCCAGCCTGAGCAATGTAGCAAGACTCTCAGTAATCTAGCAAGACAAAAAATAAAAGGGCTGGGGATGTAGCTCAGAGGTAGAATGCCCCTGGGTTCAATCCCTAGTACCAAAAACAGAAAAAGAAAAAGTTGGACAACAGTTTGCTAACAAAAGTGTGGGTAAACAGGCATCAACCGATTGCTGGTGGGAATATAAACTAGTATAACCAATATGGAAGGCAAGTTGACAATATACATGCAAATTAGAAAGGCAAAAACTTTTAGAACCATAATTTCACTTTTAAGGATTATATATACATATTCCTGCAAATGCAAAATGACATATATACAAAGTTATTATTCACTGAAGCATGTTTATAATAAAATATTAGAAACTATCTAAAAATCTATCAATAGTAAGTTAAATAAATTTTGGCAAGTATAAACAAAGAAATACTATGTAGCCATAAAAAACAAAGAAGGTTTAATGCATTGATATGTAAAGACCTCTAAAACATTGTTATTTTTAAAAGGTATGAGATCACATGGATAGTACACTACAATTAATAGAAAGTAAAGAAATACACATTTATATTTCTTTATATGCACATATAATAAATGAAGAATACACAAGAAACTAATAAGCACAATAGCCACTAAGAAAACCATGTAGCTGAGTGATGAAGTTTAAAGGGGAAATTTTTTAAAATATTTTAATTTCAAGTTATGTGTTATCATTTTTAAAAAGTTAAATACAATTTACATGTAAAAACATTTCTTACAAATCTTGGTGGAGGAACAGCGAGGTTCAAGCTACTCAGTGAAACGTCCAATCCATTCTGGGCACATGCCACAAGACGCAAAGCAACAAAAAATTCCTGAGAAAGAAAAGTACAGCTGTTAAGAGCATTCTCTACCTGCTTACCAAAGAATTCATAATTACTTCATGGTTTTTATGCAGAAACAAACAGCGTATTTTCTTCAAAAGCACTTGCTTTAAAATTGAGAGAAGACCTTATATACAAAGGATTTTCCTAACACTTTAAGTAGCAAATAACAATATAAATGGGAAAATATTTAAATAAATTGTGTTACATACTGATAGTGGAAGTTATACAGACTTAATAATCACATTTCAAAGAATAATGATGATAGAAAATGTTTTCTATCACCTAAGTGAGGAAAAGAAATTTTAAAAACCTAGAAGGAAATAATAACTAAATATTATCAAAAGTCATCTCTGGATTATGAGATCAGCTACAGAAAATAACTGAGCAGCTCCTAATAATAATATAACTTCTTGATTTCGAAATATTTATAACTCTCCCCTAAAGGTCCTTGGATTTTAGGTATCACTAACTAAATAAATGTAAAGAAGCTGGAGCAACTGGTTTGAGTTAGAGGCAAATCTGGGAACAGACATGGTAACTAGCCTTCACACTAGTTAATTTTTGAATTTGTCAACATCCTAGTACAGTGGCCTATTCAACCCCTCACTACTTTTCTTTTCTTTCTTTTTTTTTTTTTGCAGTACTGGGGATTGAACCCAGGGGCATTCCACCTCCGAGCTACACCCCCGGCCCTATTTTTTATACTTTATTTTGAAACCAGGTCTCACGAAGTTGCGGGGGGCCTCACTAAGTCGCTGAGGCTGACCACGAACCTGGATCCTCGGGTCTCCGCCTCCCAAGTACCGGGATTACAAGCATGTGCCACCACGCCCAACTCCCTCACTGCTTTTCTAAAACCTGTTCTCACCTATATCCAACTTACTCAATTACTAACCCTTTCATACCACCTTGCAGGTTGTCTGCTTTATACTATTCCTTGTCTTCACCCATAAATTTCTGGGGGAAAACGCCATTCAAGAAACCCCCTTTTCTTCTCATTGACCCCACAAGCTTCTGTGAAAAAGACTCCCACAATCAACTAGAGAAACTACTTGCCTATGTCACAAATAACCTCCTGGCTACCAAATACAATGGCCTCTTAAAAAAAAAAAAGAAAGAAAGAAAAGAAAGCCCCATCCTCTTCATTCTCTCAGCAGCCTGGGGAAGTAGGATCCTCCGAGGCTCTCCACCAGCACAGCTCCATAAAGCTCTGCTGGTTCTCCTCTGACCTTTCAAGCCTCTTCTGCTGGAGCCAGTGCCTCCTCTAACCTTTCAATGCTGGTATTCTAAGTATTCCTTAGATCCTTTCTTTCCTTACTCTGTGAGATTCAATGACACTTAGGTAATCAGGTCCACATGCACAGAATGGATGGGCTCTGAAGTGAAATAATTCTCCTCTAAATCTTAGTTACACTACTTTAAGTGGCATGGGCAAGTTAAATAAAACTCTTCTATAAGGGGGAGGCACAGGGAGCCTACTACTACTTTCTTTGCAATGTATTATAAGCAAAACGTTAAAGTACATAGGTAGTGTTCAATATCCTTGGCAGTGTTCAATACCACTCTCATGTACGGTAAACTATAAATCTATAGTTTACTTTTGGTGGCCTATAAACCATTTGGGGAGTTATATGTCAAAGGTAAGACCTAGACCAGAATACGCAGGTTTGCTTAGCCAAGAGTTTCCTTTCAAATGTACTGGGCAATACCATCTTATCACTTACTAATAAAATCAATGTTTACTTATAACCTTGTACACCCAAGAAATTTAATTAGTTAAGATACAAAGACAAAGTCTCTCTGTAGGACAAAAAAATAAACCTCAAGAGAACAATGTCATCAAACTAACACTAATCTTTAGGAATTAAGAGACTTAAATGTTCAGGAGTTGAAAACACTTGCTCTTGCAAAACTCCATAGTTGATAAAACCCCAATTCTTAGCTTAAAAAAAATCTGCTGGGCTGGGCGTGGTGGCACACGCTTGTAATCCCAGTACTTTGGGAGGCGGAGACTGGAGGATCCAGGTTCGCCGCCAGCCTCAGCTCCCGCTCTCTCTCTCCCTGTCTCTCTCTCTCTCTCTACCTAGTGAGGCCCTCTGCAACTTCGTGAGACCCGGTTTCAAAATAAAGTTTAAAAAAAATAGGGCTGGGGGTGTAGCGCGGAGGTAGAACGCCCCCAGGTTCAATCCCCGGTACTGCAAAAAAAAAAATCTGCTGGCTATTTTTTATTGCAAATCACTCAAAAAATTTTTCATATGAATCTCTGAATCTTACTTGTTTGTTCAGGATGCCTTTGCCATCTGTGTCGGCTAAATCCCAAATCTGAAATTTAGGGGAAAAAAAAAGAATCAGTCTATGTTTTTAGCAGAAATCATCTTAAAGATAAATTAAATCCCTACAATTTACAACCTAATGCTCTCTGGTAATCAGTTCTAAGAATCATGGAATTAAAAGCAGAAAGAAGTACAATGCACCAATAAAGTCTAAAAAAAGCGCGCACACACACACACACACACACACATATACACACACACACACAGAGTAGAACCTTTAAAGATCATTCAGTGCAACCCTTCCCAAAGATACTAGGCCCAATGGACCCAATGTGGTCAGGGACTTGGTTCAAGAACTTTCAAGGCATCAGGGAAAGAACTGAATCCCAGGTTCCAGCTTCAGTCAAATGCCTTTTTCATTAACCTAGGTTTTAACTGAGTCAAAAAATGTTCTTTCTACTAAAACATACTATCCTTGATTTTAGATCCTTATTAAAATATTCTTTGCCATGGTCAAGCTGAGAGGTTAATGTTTATTTGTGGATCACTAAACTATCAATAGTGGTTATTTTTCAGGATTTTTACTACATGCCAATATCATGTATTTTTTTTTTTTTTTTAGTGCTAGGGATTGAACCCAGGGGCATTCTACCTCTCAGTTATTCCCCCAGCCCTATTTTATTTTTTATTTGGAAACAGGGTCTCACTAAATTGCTGAGAGGCTGGCTTTGAGCCTGCAATACTCCTGTCTCAGCCTCCCAAGTACTGGGATTACAATGATGAACCACTACACTGGGCCATGTATAAGGATTTCACAGGAGAGGGACTTCCCACCTTGGTCGTCTTTCCAATGCCTCCCATACCCCGCTCTGTTCATCACACACTAAACAGAGACAGTCATGTAGAGGAAGCAGGATAAAGACAACTCTCTGAGTATGTGGCAAGGTTCTCAGTCTGCACCATATCTCTCCACAATAACCAGATGTACTATTACTTCCTCATTTCATCCTCCTCAAAAGTAATCTGTTACTAAAAATCTGAATAACATCTTACCTTACAATGGGGTAAATCACTGTCACAAACTGCCCCCATCCCATTACTGTAACTACTTCTATGAGTCAGTTATCACTTCTAAGTTTGTTTCTTTTCTTTTTTCACAGTACTGGGGAATTGAACCCAGGGGTGCTCTACCACTTAGCTACAACCTTTTTTATTTTTTACTTTAAGACAAGGTTTCACTAAGTTGCAGAGGCTGGCCTTAAACTAGTAATCCTCCTGCCTCAGCCTCCTGAGGCACTGGATTATAGGTGTGTACCACTGTGCCCAACTTCTAAGATTTTTTTCTTTCTTTTCCCTTCCCCCGCTCCCCTTGGTACTGGGGATTGAATTCAGGGGCATTCTACCTCAGAACTACACCCTGAGCCCTTTTTTATTTTGAAACAGGATCTTGATAAGTTGCTAAAGATCTCAATAAGTTGCTGAAACTGGCCTCAAACCTCTGATTCCCCTGTCTCGGCTTCTTAAGTACTGAGTTTTGCAGGCATGCACCAAAACACTGGGCTCTGGCCTCTAAGTTTCTTGATGGTATCTTGATGAATTTGCATCCAGTTCTTCTGTGGCTCTATATATTCATTATAACCTAGTTACAATAAACAAATACTACCTTTCCAAGTATCAAATCTGGAAGCCCTGATTTTTTCAGGAAAGCAGCAGCATCCGAAGCCAACACCCTTCCAGTATTGCCTGTATCAACCTGAAAAGACACAAACCATGAGCTTACAACAAAACACAAAATCATCACCATTTATCTGCCTTCCATCCCTGTGATTTGGGAACTGGCTTTTTCAAGAAAGGAACAAGAATCCTTTGACTAAGGAGCACCAAGGAGTAAGAGCAGTAGCCATCCAGATAGCAACGGCAATTTGTGAGGGTTTGTTGCTGCTGTTGTTTTTTATCATGCCTACTATATAAATGAGAAGACTGAAGCTCCGAGGAAGTAAATTAATGGAATAAGAACATTAACACATATCTTCTGACTCCAAATGTTTATGGTTGTTATTTAAATTCCAATAAATTTAAATGGCAATAGGAAGAAAACGGCAACATTTCCTGAAGAGGCCTTTTGACAAATGGGAATAGCTACATTATGTTATCTGCCTCTTCAAATGGTTTCACATCAACTTCTGCTTTTATATTTACTCTTAGGAACTGCAACATTAAAAAAAATCTCAAAGCAATATCAGCTCTAAAACCAGCACTGATTCCATGATAAACCTTACAAAATATATTTATTTATTTGTTTGTTTATTTATTTATTTTGCGGTACCGGGGATTGAACCCAGGGGCATTCTACTTCCGAGCTATACCCCCAGCCCTATTTTTTATTTTTTTTTTTTTGAAACAGGGTCTCACTAAGTAGCAGAGGGCCTCACTAAGTAGCTGAGGCTGGCTGCAAACCTGTGATCCTCCTGTCTCAGTCTCCCAAGTACTGGGATTACAAGTGTGAGCCACCACGCCCAGGTCAAAATATTTTTAAAACTGTTAAAAGCCAAGCATGGCACACACTTGTAATCCCAGTACTTGGGAGTCTAAGAAAGAGGATCGCAGGTTCGCGGCCAGCCTCAGCTACTTAGTGAGGCCCTCTGCAACTCAGTAAGACCCTGTTTGAAAATAAAGAATAAAGTCGGGCGTGGTGGCTTGTAATCCCAGCACTTGAGGAGGCTGAGACTGGAGGATCCGGGTTCACAGCCAGCCTCAGCTACTTAGTGAGACCCTCCGCAACTTAGTGAGACCCTGTTTCAAAATAAAGAATAAAAAAATAGCCGGGTGTAGTGGCGCACGCTTGTAATCCCAGTACTTTGGGAGGCAGAGACTGGAGGATTTGGGTTCGCGGCCAGCCTCAGCGCTCGCTCACTCGCGCGCTCGCTCTCTCTCCCTGTCTCTCTCTCTCTCTACCTAGTGAGGCCCTCCGCAACTTCGTGAGACCCGGTTTCAAAATAAAGTATAAAAAACAGGGCCGGGGGTGTAGCGCGGAGGTAGAACACCCCTGGGTTCAATCCCAGGTACCGCAAAAAAAAAAAAAAAAAAAAAAAAAAAAA
>PVJS01049974.1:0-14484 GCA_004027185.1 Glis glis | reverse complement strand
AGGTTCGCGGCCAGCCTCAGCTATCTTGCTCTCTCTCTCCCTGTCTCTCTCTCTCTCTCCGTCTCTCTCTCCTTAGCGAGGCCCTCCGCAACTTCGTGAGACCCGGTTTCAAAATAAAGTATAAAAAAATAGGGTCCGGGGGCGTAGCGCGGAGGTAGAACGCCCCTGCGTTCAATCTCCGGTACCGCAAAAAAAAAAAAAAAAACCAATGCAACAATAAATGAACATAAAAAAAAAAGATTAATAGCATGCTAAACAGTGTAGCATTTTCACAACTAAAAACAATGTGGTAAAATTTTAAAAAAAACCATCTAATACAATAATGGAATTCTAAAACCTTCCAAAGAGTAAAAATTATAAATTGATAAAAATTAGATAGAAGGCATTCTAAGGAAAATCTTAAGTAAAAAAACACAATGGAGTCATATTTCCAAAATGGAAAAGGGAAATAACTAAACTTATGTCCAATAAAATTATTTACTGAATCTGGGCGTGGTGGCGCACACTTGTAATCCAGTACTTGGGAGGCGGAGACTGGAGGATCTGGGTTCACGGCCAGCCTCAGCTACATAGTGAGGCCCTCTGCAACTTTGTTGAGACCTGGTTTCAAAATAAAGGATAAAAAATAGGGCCGGGGGTGTAGGTCGGAGGTAGAATGCCCCTGGGTTCAATCCCCGGTACTGCAAAAAATAAAAGTAGAAAAAATTTATTTACTGAAAAGCAAAATGGTTAAGGGTCATATTAACTTTGAGAATTTAACAAAGAATCTTTTTGAAAGTGTGCCTGGATAAAAATATACTAAAAGAAGGTGGAGGGAATGTGAGAGGAACTTAAAATATACTCCTGTGGGTGATTAGATTAAAATTTTCAATTGTTTGAATAAGCAGACATAAAAACTAATATAAACCTAAAAATATTGAAATAAAATATGATAAAATTCTATGCTTCTAATTACACTTACTGAATAAAAAGTTAAGAATAAAAATGCAAAAATAGTTTTTTGTGTGGTAACAATATAATGCGTTGAGGGTTAGTTATAGTCAATTCAGACTGGATAACAAAGGCCACAGATGAGGAGGCTTAACCAACAAGCGTTTATTGTTCTCTGCTGTGGAGGCCAGGAAGTCCATGAACAAGATGCTGACTGATGCAGTATCTGTTGAGGGAACACTTCCTGGTTTGTAGGTGGCTGCTTCTTGCCATATCTTCACCTAGCAGACTTTGGTCTCTTCTTTTTCTTATGAGGATATTAATTCCATCCTGGGGGCTACGTCCTCATGAACTCATCTAGATACAATTACATCTCAAAGGCTTCACCTTTAAATACCAATGTATTGGATTCATATTGGTACTTCAGTATATAAATTTTAGGAAAACACAATGAGTCCTAAACAGGGTTAGAGGAAACGAGGACAGTTAAAAATATAAAAACTAATATAGAAGACAATTATATAATGCCAATGTAAATGTCACCATCTCATAAGTAATATTTAAATATACAGACCTGGAAGAAGCTAGGAAAAGAACTAAGACATATAAACAGTATGGCAATACTTTTACTAACAATACTGACAGAAACATGGTATCTGATGATTAAAATATACAACAAGAATATTCCATATAATAAAGAAGAGTATTTTAAACTAAAAAATGGATATATACTGAAATTGGGATATGTCACACCACAGCAGGTAATATGATTTTTTGAGACACTCTTAAAAACAAAGAGTGCATAAGTGTTCAAACCAAAGAAATAAGTAAGACATATTAAGTAAATAAGATGCAAAAAACATTGCTATGGTAGAACTCTAAAATCAGAAAACAAGAATATAAAAAAGAAACTTCATAGTGGGCAAAGGGACACTACCATTAGTAGGAAAAATAAATCAAGATGATATAATCACCATAAAAATATGTGCATCTACTAAACTAATCTTCAAAATATATCAACAATTGGCTCATAATAGAAAGACATTGACAGCTCTAATTTCAAATGTTAACACATCACTTTCAGGTGTGGATGCATGAAGCTGATAGAAGTAAGCTATTATGACTATTGAATGATAGGAGTAATAAATTTGAGATACTTTTAAAAATTTATCTAAAAGCTATGTCTCTATGTGTGCATTCCTCTCTAATAAGAAATAATCATGATTTAGAATTTTTTACAAGTAGATTGCTTCTAAGTGAAGTGCATCTAAAAAGCTGTCTTATAACTAGGGAACTTCTAATGATTGATTCCAATTGAGAGAGTGGCCCTGTTTTTACTCTTGAGTCAATCATATTAATTGCAATGGAAGAAGTAGATGGAATCAAGCCCATCCATGAGATATTTTCCTATAGTAAGGACATGTATCAGGTACCTTATGATAACCACAATAACAAGCAAAATATCAAAATGCTTGAGCATTATATAGAACTACTGCTGATCTAAGAGTTATTTAGTGTATTTTGTCCTGAAATGCCTAAATATTAAATATGCATTTTTCTTCAAAAATTTTAATTCTATTAGAATATTTCAACTCAAATAAAAATAAATAGCAGTAACTTATTTTCAAAATTTTAATCTTAAAGAATTTGTGCATGTTGTATCACTTTCATAAAAAGCATATTTTGTTTTTATCATAAAAATGTTGCTTGGCATAGGCAGTTTTAAAACCTGATATTGCTCATATGCATGGCAGTAGATAGGATCCATGTTTCTTCCTTATTTCTGACTTCCTTTCAACTTGGCTCCAGTTAACCTTTGCAGCTTGTTCAATGAGAAACTCCAGTGAACTGTATCACCATACACAATTAATGGTTGAGTGGCCTATAATAAATGAAAATGCCAACACTGCTTAGCAATTAGCTTATGGATCATCTCCAACCACTTAGAAACGCTCCCATCTGCAGCATTTAAACATGCTGTGTGATTTAAATTATACTTAAGCAAGAGGCAATATTCAATTACTAGTGAGTTCATTGTGTGGAATTGTCACCATTATGATTAACAGTCCTTATGAAAAACTATTAATTTGGTATCTTGTTGCGAGGTCAACTATAAAAGCTAATTCTCTTGAAGAAAGTATTATTTTTAAACAGCACATACCATTTTAATTGTTTTGATCTTAAACAATAATATGATCCCTTTAAGAAAAAGTTGTAAAACTTAAGTATGATAAATATATCTTCAATATTAACCTGGGATTTAAAAAATAACTTTGTCATTTATTTTTCTTGCTAAAAGAACATAGTGACAGGTAAAAGGGAAATAAAAGCTTCGATTTACACAGAAAATCAGGTGCATTCTCATATTTCACATCTATCTTTGGAGCCCAATTACTTAATTCAAGAGAGGAATTTCAGCTAGACAAAGGCATTTGACTCCTCATAGAAGAGTTCAAGTACCAAAGAGACATGTTTTATTTTAAACCCAGTTGTACAAACGACAAATAACTATCACATCTGACTAAACCACTGGGTTAAAAAGAAAATAAGAAACAAAGCAGCAAGTCTTTTTCAGCAAATGTTTCCAGTAGAGATATAAAGGAACTATTCTTGACTTATTCATAATCCCCTGGATAAGGTGAGAGAAAACACCACTCTGTTCCTTTGAAAATCAGCTCCTGCTCATGTTTACGTTCTTCCCTGAAGGATATAAGATTTTGTATGATTCTGTTCTATGAAGTCCCTGGAATCAAGAGGTCAGTAAGTTGCCAGTGATCTCACTACGGTGGTTGTATTTGTCATAAATCCGCAGGTGTGCCTATTTATAATCCCAAAGGAACTATTTGGGAAATTTCTAATCTTTACTTTTTATTGAATTCATTGTGTAATTGCATTACTTAGTTATTTATAACATATCTCTATTATGGCTAATGTATTTTTCTTTTATTAATTAGTTTTTTTATTGGGGTCCAGTCAAAAGTTTCTTACAACATGAGTTACTCTGGGTTTCTTATGTCTCTTGTAAAAAAAGAAGAAAATTTAAAAATTTATAAGACTATAATATTAGAAAGGAACTCAGAAGAATTCAATTTAACTGTTTATTCCATATGTAAATGACTACCTAATATCACCTTTGAAAATTTTTGTCATTATAGTTTTACATACTGATTCATTTTACATCTTGATTTTATTGAATGACCTAATGATGAAAATGTGTCAGATTTTTTCCTTCTGTGTGTGTGTATACACACACACACACACACACACACACACACATATAGCTATATATTGTCTATGACTATATATATACATATACATACATATATATTGCGTGGGGAGTTATATTGAACCCATGGGCATTCTACCTCCAAGCCACACCACCATCCTATTTTATATTTTACTTTTGGAAACAGGGTCTCACTAAGTTGCTGAGGGTTTCACTAAATTCCTGAGACTGTCCTCAAACCTGCAATCCTCCAGTCTCAGCCTCCTAAGTGCTGAGATTATAGGCATATGCCACCATACCTGGCTTTATACTTTTTTTGTGTGTATGTGTTACTGGGGATTGGACTCAGAGGACCTTCGAGCTACCCCAGGGCGATTTCATTTCTTATTTTGAAACAGGATCTCACTAGGTTGATGAGAGACTCACTGGGTTGCTGAGGCTGTCCTCAAGCCTGTGATCCTCCTGTCTCAGCCTCCCAAGTACTATGATTACAGGCGTGCACCACGATGCCCGTCACAGCTTTATACTTTTAATTTTCCATTTTAACATCACGTTGCAATAAAACCTATGAGTTATTCTATATCCTATCTTCTATATTCTACATTATGAGGCCTTAAAGATGGTGTATGTTCTTTACCCATCTTTACATCACCTATTTTAGTCCAGTATATGGTCCATGAGTAAATAATACTGAATTGATACTGTCTTTGTTGCTTCAGACTAATGTAATCAAATGTTGTAAACTGAGTGGCTTATACACAACAGAGATTCATTTCTCATGGTTCTGGTGACTGGGAGGTTCAAGATCAAGGTGTTAGTAGGATTGCTACATACTGAGGGCCCCTTTCCTGGTTCATAGTTGGCCTCTCCTGACTGTGTCTTTACACATTGGTAGAAGGGGCAAGCTAGCACTCTGTCTTTTATGAGGGCACTAATCCCTTTCATGAGGGCTCCATCAGCATGACTCAATCACCTTCCAAGAGCCCCATATTCTCATACAATCATTTTAGGGATTAGGATTTCAACATACAAGGTTTGGAAAGACATAGATATTCACACCACAGTATCAATTTGACCCAGTAAATGTATTGACAACCTGATAACAGAAAATTGTGCTAAGAGATATGTAGACAGTGATAAACAAAATAGTATTATCCAATAATACAGTACAATAATACTTTCTGCTGGTAAAGTTGGGAATCAAGAAATCTATATTGGATAATATAATAAAACTAAGAAGTCAAATGTCTTTCTCATAGGACATCAGTTGTCCCAAAACCAAGAAGAGATTCTCAAATATTAGTTGGTGGAAGTAAATTAATCAGGTACAATTTCAAATAGTTCAGAGAAATGGATAAAGAACTAAGGGAAATAAAATTTTAAAATATATAAAATAAGTACAAATGACTACTAATTCTAGTATATATAAAACTTTATGGTTTATAAAATGTATTTGAGGGATGCCATCTTAGTGATTAAAAATGATTAAACAGTTGGGTTTATTATGATAATTTCACAGTCAAGGAAAGTAATTTCCAAAAATATAAGGGCCTCCTTTTACAAGATAGAACAAAAATTCAAACCAAGAAAATTCTACAGACTTGTTTCCTAAAGTATGGTCTTTAAATCAGTAACATAAACCTTGTTGGAAATGAGGACCTTAGACCTTAGATACATTGAATAAAATATGTCTTTAAAAATATTTTCACGTGATATATTACATATATCCTAGAAGCACCAGTATAGTTCTCTTTATTCTATGACAGATCTACTATTGCAGTAACAAATTTAGAAATTATTTTAAAGTCTTTAGCATTTCTAGAACTATCAGATATTGAGGAGTAAAATGAAAATCTGTATACATAGAGCACAGTAAACACAATTTGTGTCAGATACTTAAGATGTTTGTATTGCTCATTTCATTAAAAAAAGATGTTTTGTGATAGAACAAGGGACCTAAAAATGAGTGACTGATAATAATGAAGGGAAAAGTAAAGATTCAGGTTTGAGCATATAAAACTAAATCTGGGACTATAAGAATAGAGATTTGTGAACTCTTTAACGAAGCTAATTGAAGCTTCCTTTCTTTTCAACATCATAGTGCCTAGGAAGTTCTTATATTCTTTTGAAGAGAGTTTGCTAATTTTGACAATTAATTAAAAATATAGCAATTAAATAGTGTCAGAAAATATCATTCTATGACATGTGTTAGACATTGCAATGCACATAATTGACAGAATAAATTAGAATGTGTGTAATGCTGAGGATAAGGTACACTGAAGTGAAGAGACACTTTGAAGGTCTATTTACTTGATTCTATTTACTTTGTCATGTATGATGACTAATTTTTCTTTCATACATTTATCTCTAATATCAACATTGGGTGAGATCTCAGAATATTTTATATGAGGAAATATGAATAAATATATAAATATTTACTTTAGTTGGGATTACAATATACTACATGTAGTTTCTCAAAATGAGGCTTAAAAAGATATGAAGCAAGAATAACAAAGATCTCTCCTGTCTGAACTCAAACAAATGGCAATGCGAATCCTGTCGAAGGTGAATGAAATGTCACGTTTGCTTCCTTTGAGAGGGAAAAAATATTCAGAGATCATAAATAACTGAATTCATAAGTAAGCAGCTCCTGCTTTTGTTGTACTTTTAAAATGAAGATTTCGCTCTTCCTTGGAGACTCATTCATTCTTGATATTGATAGATGACACTGAAATTCCTACTGAGAGTTTAGTTCTTAAACAGGAAGAAGTTTTACAAACATGAAAATTCTGATTTCTTCAAATAATACTGTGGCGTTTGTATATTTTTGTCACCAACTTGTAATGGCCTAATGATGAAAGAAATGATCAATCCATAAATACTCAATGAACTAAAAATACCTCGTTCCTATACTTAGAGGAAGTTGAAAAGGAAATATACTGTGTGTCATCTTCCCAAAAAAGAAAGCAGAAAGATAGAAAAAATACCATTATATAATGAAAAATTATAATATATTAGATTTAACTTATTCTGTGATGCTTAACTTTATGTGTCAAGTGGACTAGATCACAGATATTTGGTTTATTATTTTTTCATCTTTTTTAATGATAATTTAATTAGGGTGTTGCAATTATACATCATAGTGAGGATCAATGTGATGCAAACATACATGTCCACAACTGTTGGTATATTCCTTTTTTAGGAGGGGAGATTTAGTGGAACCTTTATTTTTTACAGTAATCTGCTTTTCATTTTCTATACTTTTATAGGTGCATTATAGTCTCACATCATAATGAAGTTCATAGCGATAGTGATGATATACATGCACACAGCACTTGTGGATATTTATGGATCAGCTTTATATTTGAATTGGTAGATAGAGTGTAGCCGAGAGCTCTACAAAGTGTGCATACCCACCACCCAATCTGTTGAAGGCCTTAATAGAACCAGAAGGCTGAGAAAGAGAGAATTCACTGTCTTTACCTGTCTTTGAGATGGGATGTTGGTCTTCTCCTGCCTTATACTGAGACTCAGACTACAACTTAACACTACCCACAACCTTGGTTCTTGGTCCTTTGGACTCAGACTGGAGCTATTTTATTGGTTTTTCTGGGTCTCCAACTTACCAACTGCAGATCTTGGGAATGGAATTCTCAGCCTCTAAAAATACATGGACTATTATTTGAAGAACCCGGACTAATATGGCATGTACCATTATGAAATTGATCAACATCTCCGTGTGTCACTTTACAATGAAGATAGAATCATCCCTTTGTTCATCCACTTCCTCAACCGTTACTAAATGAACACGACACACAAAGCCTTGTTTCATGGAAACTAGAAGGGAAGAAGGGCAGTCTAATGGAATGTAATAAAGCAAACTGTAGACTGTCATCCAGTCATACATGCTAGAAAGAAACTTCATCAAAATAAAATGATAGAGACTGAGAAGTTATTGAAATTTACTTACAGAGGATAGAGGAGTCATGAAGGAGAAGGCAGTGTTTGAGCCAGGAAGTAAAAATAATAAAATATCAATCAATAAACTATCCAGAAAATAATATCAAGGTTATATGAAATAACTGTTCGGGGCATAAAGATTAATAGTATATACACATGTGTATAAAATCATTTATTGAATATCTATTTCAAATATTTATTTGAATATTGAATATGAGTACTTAGTGTTTACCTAGGAGTTTGTTTTCATATGCAATATTATCTCAGAGATTTTTAAAAACAATCCTGAGAGAGGTAGGTATATTCTCTCCATGTGTTAATTTAATAAATTATAAATCAAGTTCAAGTAGTATCTTGGCTGACGTTATGCGAGTTAATGGTTGAGCTGACCATTGACCTCAGGTCGTCTGAATATTAAAAGCTTCTCTTTCTCTAACCAAGCAAGTTTCATATGCATTTTATAAATTGTAAATTACAGGGAGATTGGAAGAAAGAAATCTAATCCAATTAGTCAAAATATTTCTCTAAATTAAATTAGTAACTATTTAACCTTAATAATTTCAAATAGGGAACCATACACCAAACTGAACAACTCAACCACACTGTTACTACTGTGAAAGAGTATTTAATAAACCTTAAGTAAAATTTGTAATCACTCCTTAAATTTTAAATATTTCCCTTTAAATGAAAATAAATTAAAAGGCAAACATAATAAGATATTATAGTATAAATTCCAAATCACTTTACATATGAAATGTGATTTAGTATCTCAGCAGTCATCAAAGAGAAATCACATGATTATACCAATCATGATGACAAACACAAATGGGATACCTTGTATGCAAAACCAGATTATATGAAGAACCAAATTATGTACGGGTGAATATCAATAGAGTGAAAAATGGGTGGCCACAAAAATTTGCCTGATATTTATAAAGTTGGCTATTTATTATTAAATGAGTATGACACTGATAGACATCTAATATCCATTAGCAAAAAAAAATTGTAAAGTACCTACATTTCTGTGTATGTGTGTGTGTATGTGTGTGTATGTGCGCGCATGCAAGTGTGTTAATAGGGATTGAACCCACGGGCATCCTACCACTGAATTATATCCTCAACCCTTTTTATTCTTTTTTTTTTTCATTTTGAAACAGGGTGTTGCTAAATTACCATGAATGTTGGCCTCGAACCTGTGATCCTCCTGTTTTAGCTTTCCAAGTATAGGGATTACAGGCGTCATACCACAGTGCCGAAAAGTATATACATTGTTGAACAGGGAAGACTAAAGTCAATTAGGCCTCTAGCAAAGTTTAGATAATATGTAGCAAATCATATTATGTAGCATAAAATGATGCCTACTCATTGATTTTTATCAATACACAATAAGATGTCCAAAATATGTTATGGAAATATCAAGTGCTATTAAGCTATATTTATTTGCTTGAAAGAAACATCAAAGAGAAATACACTTTTATTAATTTGAGGAAGACTGAATAAAAGACATAAATTTGTATCAGCAGTCAATAATGTTATGGATCATGCAAATCCTTACATGAATATCAGACAAGTTTAGATTTAAGGACCAAATAATTCAGCCACCTCTATAAAATTATTTAATATCATGGGCAAAATATTTAACAGTGATTTATATTTGCTTCTAAGGCTCAGTAATTTGTGATAGCTTTTCTGAATAGTGACTCTTTTCCAGTATCTCACTATATATGAAAAGCACTAAGATGGTGCCATTAATTTCAGTGGGCTAAAATTTATATCTTAAAGAAAAAATATAATAAGATTAAATATTATTTTTACAAAAGAAAAAAAAAGACTCATAAATGTCCCTGTTTACTTTGGAAGATGAAGAGAATGAGGAAAGTATGATTTGAAAGAAAGACTTATAAAAAATACCTATAAAACCATTATGATAAAACTGTGAAGTTCATTCACTACAACATGATCTGGGTAGATAAAACATATATCTTAAGTATAATTTATACAGATCTATGATCTATTTTTTCCCTTGGAACTTTCAGGAAAAGTATTAATAATGTTCTGAAGTTTGAACTTTACTGTGAGGAAGTATGACTTAGGTAAAAAATTCCCTAGTATCATTGGAAAATTAAACCTATTACCTAAATAATTTTTTCTGTAGTCAAATCATATCAAACTTTTTATCATAGTCAAATTATAATCAATACAATTTAAGATGTGTTATTTTCAACAATGGATTCTTGGAATTTTATTGTGACTTAAGGCTACAATGTAGCACAGTTTGTTGATTTTTACTGCACACTGAATATACGTTTACACTTTACAAGATATTTGACTTAATAAAAACACTTGGAAATGTTTGTTGCTGCATTTGTCATCAATACATGAAAGAAAAATGACTATCGTGCAGTGGTAGATTCACTAAAACAAATTGATTGCTTGAAATGAGGAAATTCATAAGTTACAGTATTTTATTTCAAGAACATGAATTACTTCACTTGGAAAGAAAATGTGTCTCACTCTATAACGTATCTGTATTAAGTGGGGCTTTATTATATTTTATTTTAGTGGAACTGGGGATTGAAATCAAGGGCATTCTACCTCCAAGCTATACCTCCTGTCCCATTTTATTTTTTTTTTTAATTTTTAGTCAGGGTCTCACTAAGTTGCTGAGAGTCCTGCTACATTGCTAAGGCTGATCTCAAACCTGAGATCCTCCTGTCCCTGTCTCCCAAGTTTTGGGATTACAGGTGTGCACCACGAAACTCGGCTTAACCAAGGCCTTTATTTTATGTTCTCTGTTGTTTTGACATATGGCATCTTCCTGACCCTGGAGAGAATTCCCCTCCCAGGGCTGGACTAGAGATACTAAAAACCTCACACATAAATGTAGTTTTCAACTTCAAAACAACCAATTTAATGCCAATATCCCATGTCACCTATTTTATCAAGCTCCTCCACTCTGGGCCACTGTACACCTGCCACAATCACACAGGGACCAGGGATCAGAAAGCTATAGAGGACCCCACTATTTCAGAGCTTGCTAAAATTCTTCAAACTAGCCAACCCTGAGATTGTTCACCCTGCTTCATGTATTACTTTCCACAGAAACCACAATAAATGCTCTTTTCATACCCCCACTCCCTCTGCCTCCTGACACCCATCCCACTCCCCGGCATGACATGCTTCTACTGTGAAGGTCTGTGAGCGTGAGTGTAAGAAACTGTCTTTTCAGTGATATTCATCTCCTGATCTGTTGACCTTACAGTATTGAAATAATAAAACAGTACCATATTTCTCAGACTTGAAGAAGTATAATACTATATTTTCTCAAATAGATATTTGTTTTAGAGGAATTTGAGATTTACAGCAAAATCTAGTGGAAGATACAAACTTTTCTAGGGTACCTCCTGCCTTCCCACATGCATAGATTCTCCCATTATCAACGTCCCCCATCAGAGTGATCCATCTATTGAAACTGATAAACTTACATTGACATATCATTATCATTTGCAGTTCATAGCTTACATTAGGCTTCAACCTCAGTGTTATACATTCCAGTGCTTTGGACAAAATTATAATATGCATCTAATATTAGAGTATAAAAGAGCGTTTGGACTGAACCAAGAACTCTGTGGTCTTCATCTATTCATCTCCCCCTCCCCTCTAACCATTGGCAATACAGATATATATGTATTTTACTATATTCACTGTATTGCCTTTCAGGAATGCCATGCAGTTTTGACCATGCAGTATGTAGCCTTTGAAAATTAGCTCCTTCCACATAATAACGTACATTTAAGTTCACATCTTCTCAGAGCTTGGTAGTTCTATTTTATTTACTTATGCTGAATAATATCCCAATGTCTTTGATCCATTCACCCACAGAAGAATAACTTGGTTGATTCAAAGTTTTGGCAATTATGAATACGTTTGCTATAAACATTCATGTGCAGATACTTATAAGGACATACACTTTTAATTTGTTTGAGTAAATATCAAGAAACACTATTACTGAATTATGTGGCAGATCTGTTTAGTTTTGTAAGAAACGGATCCATTTTCCAGCAAAGTGGCTGTACTATTTTGCATTTCTACATGCAATGAATGAGAAAACCTTTGTGATTCCACATCTTCACCAAAACAGCATTCTGGAGCTTGACCGTTCTAATAGTTGTTGTATAGTGATATCCCATTGTTTTAACTTACACTTACCTGATGACGTATGATGTGGAACAAATTTCCATATGCTTATTTGATATATATACATATATAGTGAATGTGGATGTGTGGTACTGGGGATTGAAACCAGGGGCATCCTACCTTTGAGCTACACCCCCAGTCCTATTTTATTTTTTATTTTGAAACAGGATCTCAGAGGGCCTTGCTTAGTTGCTGAGGCTGGCAGCGAACCTGTGTTCCTCCTGTCTCAGCTTCCCAAGTACCAGGATTACAAATGTGCAGCACCACATATGGCTTATATGTATCTTTTTTGATAAGGTGTTTTTTTGTTGTTGTTTGTTTTAATTTTTTTTTTTGTGTGTGTGGAACTGGAGATTGAACCCGGGGACATTCTACCTTCGAGCTACATCCCCAGGCCTATTTTTTTTATTCTTTATTTTGAAACAGGGTCTCACTAAGTTGCGGAGGGCCTCATTGAGTAGCTGAGGCTGGCCGCGAACCCGGATTCTCCTGTCTCATTCTCCCAAGTACTGAGATTACAAGCGTATGCCATCACGCCCAGCTTTGAATGAAGCATTTGTTAAAGACTTTGGCCCAGTTTTTGGTCAAATTATTTATTTTTGTATGGTTTAGTTGTAACTGGTCTTTGTATATTTTGATTAGTGGTCTAAAATCAGATATCTCTTTTGCACATATTTTATCTTAGTCCATGGCTTTACTTTTCATTCTCTTAACAGTGTCTTTCTTAGAACAGAAAAAAATAATTTTCAAGCAGCCCTCGTTATCAGCTCTTTCTTATATGCATTGTGTGTTTAGTGTGGTATTAAAAGTTAACACCAAAGCCAAGGTTATCTAGAGTTACTCCTGTGTTATGTTGTATGAGTTTTGTGATTTTTTTCATTTCAAATTTAAGTCTATTTTGAGTTAATTTTTGTGAAATGTATAAGGTGTGTGTCTATGTTCATTGTTTGCATGTGTATGTCCAATCGTTCTATCATTTGTTGACAAGAATGTCATCATTCCTTTTCATTGTCTTTGCTCCTTTGTCAAAGGTTGGATCTTTTTATGTAGATCTATTTCTGGTCTAACTGTTGTATACTATTGATCTGTCCATTATTCACAAATAATATACTTTCTTTATTACTGGAAATTTATAATGTCTTGAAATTGGATATCATTAGTCTTCCAACTTTGTTCTTCTACTTTATTATTGTATTATTTCTTCTAGTTTTGTTGTTTTTATTTGCTTCTCCTATATAAACTT
This sequence comes from Glis glis, assembly GCA_004027185.1. Classification (NCBI taxonomy): domain Eukaryota; kingdom Metazoa; phylum Chordata; class Mammalia; order Rodentia; family Gliridae; genus Glis; species Glis glis. Next base: position 928 of record PVJS01049974.1, on the reverse strand, counting down.
CCTTTGTCCATTTTCTGTTGCTATAAACTAATATTCTAAATGCTTAACTTCATTCTCTTCTTGCTTTCATGGATTCTGAGAAGGCATATTTAATTCTTATTTTGTTTCTTTATATCAATAGCAATTCCCCCATAGACTTTTTCACATTTTTTTCTTTATTTCTGATTTTCTGCAAAAAATTTTTTGGTGTTATTTGAGCTACTTAGATCCATCATTTGGTGTTTGACAGTAATTTTAGAAAAATTCTCAGTTATTATTTTTTAAAATATTTCTTTAGTTTCTATCTTTCTTCTCTTATATGCTCAATATGCATATCTTAAGCCTTTGGTAGTTTCCCACCAATATGGGATTTTTTTCTAAAAATTTTGCTCATTTCTTTTTCTCCTTGCTTTTCAGTTTTGTAGGATCCTACTGAGAGATCCTCCAGCTCTGAGATTCTTTTCTCATCCATATTCAGTATACTAGTAAGACCACTAAAGACATTCTTCATTTGAGTTTCAGTTTTTTAAATCTAAAATTTATTTTTTGTTCTTTCTCAGAATTTTCATATATCTTGTACATTTCACATCTGTTCTTCTATAATACTTGGTTTACCTATTAGAGCCTTTAGCACATTAAAAAGTTATTTTATTTATTTATTTATTTATTTATTTATTTATTTTTGCGGTACCGGGGATTGAACGCAGGGGCTTTCTACCTCCGCGCTACGCCCCCGGCCCTATTTTTTATACTTTATTTTGAAACCGGGTCTCACGAAGTTGCGGAGGGCCTCACTAGGAAGAGAGAGAGAGAGAGACAGAGAGAGAGAGAGAGAGAGACAGGGAGAGAGAGAGAGAACATGCTCGCATGCGTGCGCGTGCGCAAGCTGAGGCTGGCCGTGAACCAGGATCCTCCGGTCTCTGCCTCCCAAAGTACTGGGATTACAAGC
>PVJS01049973.1:0-14484 GCA_004027185.1 Glis glis | reverse complement strand
ATAAAGCAAACATTTTTTGTGTGTGTGGCACTGGGGATTGAGCCCAGGGGCATTCTATCTCCAAGCCACACCCCCAGCCCCATTTTGTGTGTGTGTGTGTGTGTGTGTGTGTGTGTGTGTGTGTTTTTTTTGTGGTACCAGGGATTGAACGCAGGGGCGTTCTACCTCCACGCTACATCCCCGGCCCTATTTTTTATACTTTATTTTGAAACTGGGTCTCAAAGTTGCGGAGGGCCTCACGAAGGAGAGAGAGAGAGAGAGAGAGAGAGAGAGAGGGAGAGAGAGAGAGAGAGAGGAAGAGAGAGCGAGAGAGCTGAGGCTGGCCGCGAACCCGGATCCTCCAGTCTCTGCCTCCCAAAGTACTGGGATTACAAGCGTGCGCCACCACACCCGGCGTGTTTAGTTTTTTTGAAACAGGATCTCACTACTTGCTGAGGCTGTCCTTGAACCTGCGATCCTCCTGTCTCAGCCTCCCAAGTACTGGGATTACAAGCATGTGCCACCATGCCCTGCTTAAAGCAAACATTTTAGAATTAACTTATTCTATGTAGTAGAAATATGGTTTGTTATTTGTTTCTTTAGACTTTTCTATATAATTATTTTTAAAAGGGAAATAAAGGTTGGTTTAGTGGGGTTCAGTGATCAAATAGGAAATTTTTTCTAGCCACCATTTTCTTTACCAACTTTTGGTCCCAGACAGTGCAGTAAGTCAAGGCTGTGTTTTGTGGTATAGATACCTGAGCGTAGCTGGGTCCCCAAAACTTGGTCCAAGAGGCATACATAGAGTTAGGGCTCAGCCAGTATCTCTGAGCCAGTCAGGAGACATAGCCCATGGCCCCACCCGCCTGTCTGCTCTGGGGGTCTTGTGTCTTTGAGGTCTTAAAGTTGGAGGCGAGGGATAGTCCTAAACTGCACATTCATTGTGGGGGACAAAATGCAAAGATGATCAGTTCTCAGCTAATGATTACTCCTTCCTTATCTGTTACTTTTAAAGTATTTATTTTTAACTTTTGGCCAACAAATATGCTACCTCTTATCATATTTTCCCCTCAGGACTTTGCTATCCTTTGCATTTCAATATATAGATTTGTCCAGTATAGCACATTCCAAGGTATGATTATTTGGTGGCCACTTAATATTTCTCAAATGTTTCTCCCTTTCTTTTTTCCTTCCTTCCTTCCTTCCTTCCTTCCTTCCTTCCTTCTTTCTTTCTTTTTGGTATAGGGAATTGAACCCAGGGGCATTCTACCTCCCAGCTACACCCCCAGCCCTTTTTATTTTTTATTTTGAAACAGGGTCTCACTACATTGTTGCAGATGTCCTAGAACCTGAGATTCTCCTGTCTCAGCCTCCCAAGTACTGGGATTACAGGTGTGTACCACTACACCTGGCTCGCAAATACTTTCTAATGTCTTCTGTGCAACTGACATCCTATGGCTCAGTCACTAACAAGAGGCAGTGCAGGGCACAGTGACACAGCTGTGAGGCACATCTGGAGGTGTCCCCGATGCCACTGTATCCTGTCATAACCTTGAATTCAGGGGAGAGGACGGGAACTGGAAGGGGGTGACTTCTGTACTGGGGGCACGTGGCTTGCCCATTTGCTTCTATGGTGTGACGTTTCATCCTGCAGGTCGAGGTCTCCCAGCGGGCCAGGCGGAGGTGGAGATGATAGAACGAGCCCGGGAGAAGCGGGCTTGGGAAGCCACTCTGCCCCCTCTGAGCGACATCTCCCAGTTTGAGAAGAGGAGGAAGATGATGAATGCCATGGAGAGGAAGGAGTGGGCCTTCAGAGATCAGGAGATCGAGAAGTACGTACTCCATCGCCCCAGCGGCGGCACTGTCCCCGGGGAGTCATGTTTGTGCTTTAATCTGCAAAGCTTTTCAAATGTCTGGATTTAAAAGCCATCCTTAACCTGGGAAATTGCAAAGGATAGGCGATTGGGTTTCTGGTTCTTTTGGGAGCAATGACCCATTCCTGACGTGGTACAGGAGCTGCCCGTCATTTTCTCTCAGTAACATGAAAAGGTGCAGGGCCCTCCTGGTGGGTGGAGTCCCCCGAGTCCAGCAGCCTCTTCAAGGCAGCGCTGATCCTTCTCTTCCCTGTTTGCCCTTTAACATCTATCTAAACTCACAGAATCCCACGGATTTCTGCAAAGCATCTTTCTTTTTTCTTTTCTTTTTTTTTTTTTTTGGTTCTTGGGATTGAACTTGGGGGTGTTCTACCTCTGAGCTACACCACCAGCCCTATTTTATTATTTATTTTGAAACAGGGTCTCGCTGAGTTTCTGAGGTTGGCCTCTAACCTGAGATCCTCCTGTTTCAGCCTCCCAAGTGCTGGGATTACAGGCATGTGTCACCACGCCAGGTTTGCAAAGCATTTCTCAAACTATTCCTTTGTATTTGTTCCCGAGGCCACTTGTCCCTAGGCTTCAGCCCTCTTCTAACCCACCAAACAACCCCCAGCTAGTCCTGTCCATTACTCTCCCGGCACTGGATTCACAGTCAGGACTCTGGGGTTCTAGCTGTAGCTGATGGAGCATTTCCTATCTGGAAGGCAAACTGTGGAATTCTTCCATTTAGAGATGAGCTTATATGACACTATGCATAAATAATAACATGTCAAGGCACTTCTACCGAGTTTTTAGTTATATTAACTGATATATTTTTGGTAGTATTTTTTATATGTAGAAGTGATGAGAAATTATTAGAACCAAAAATTACAACTCCCTAACAAGCAAGAAAGGAAGGGCTAGCAATGCTAGAGGCCCCTCATTCACCAGGGATTTAGGGATGAAGAGAGTGAGGGACTCAGCTTGGTGCTGAACAAAAAACATATTCTTTTTTTTTTTTGCAACACCTTTCAACAGGCTGAATCCAGACTATGTGATGCTTTCATATGCACTTGCAATTTAATAGAAAACAGTGTTTGGGGCAAAGTAGTTATCAAGCTCCCCAATCCTGTCTACAGAAATTTAGATTTACTGCTATACTTTGGAGAGGAGCATACCAGGGGCATTCTACCTCCGGGCTACACCTCCAGCCCTAATCTTTATTCTTTATTTTTGAAACAGGGTCTTGCTAAGCTGCGGAGGACCTCTCTAAGTAGCTGAGGCAAGCCACAAACCCAGATCATCCTGTCTCAGCCTCCCAAGTACTGGGATTACAAGTGCGCGCCATCACACCTGGCCACTGGGACAATTTTAATACACGTATTTCGAGTCCTTCCTATGTGCTGAGCTCTGTGCTGTGAGCTGGGGAAACAGGGATGAACAGGAAACTGCTGTGCCCAACAGCGTGCATTATGGTCCACTGGGGCTGTGGGTGGCAGAGGGGGACAGAGGATGCGACAAAAGACGTGCAGACCAGCATCTCTCAGGCAGGGTCTGCCAGGCGATGTGCCACTCTACACACAAAGGGCCAGGGAACCCAGGTGAGAGAGCAGTTCGTTGTGTTTGAGAGTGTGGAAAAGGCAGCCTCTGAGCTGGGTGTTGAGGGATGAGTAAGAAGCCGTCAGGTAGACAGTAGTACCAGTGACGATGATGATGAAGATACTTATGGAGCAAGTGACACTTAGAGAGGGCTTCCCATGTGCCAGACAGTGCTCTATGCCAATGGTTCTCAAGTGTGAGCCACGGACCAGCAACAACAGCATTACCTGGGAATTTTCTGGAAATGCACATGCTCAGACCTACTGAATCACGTCCTCTGCAGCGGCATACATTAACTCATTTAATGCTCACAACAACCTTATGAAGCGGATACTGTTATCTTAATTTTGCAGTTGAAGAAACTGAGGTAAAGAATGAACCTAGATGGTCATGGTGGGGGAGTTAATGGTGGGGATGTTCTGAGCAAAGTGTCGCTAGGTGATTTCACCATGCGAGCATCCCAGAGTGTCGTCAGTCACTCAGTGTGGCCTCCTGATGCTGCTGCCGGCACACAGTTTTATCATGAACTTTGTATTGATAAGTAGGAGTACGCTCTGAAATAACAATAAAAGTACAGTACTGTAAATGCATAAGTCAGGAACACAGTTGTTTATTACTGTTATCAAGTACTGTACTGTACATAATTGAGTGTGCTATGGTAGGTTTGTTAACTCCAGCGTCACCACAAGCATGTAAGTAACGTGTTGTACTGTGACTTTACAATAGCTGTGACATCGCTAGGTGAGGGGAACTTTTCAGCTCCATTATAATCCTCGGGACCACCGTGGTATGTGCTGGCTGTCGGTCACCCAGATGTCGTCTTGCAGACCATGACTGTGTATCTCACTGTAGAGAGCAAGGTGCCTGTTGGTGTGTGACCTATTTTTGAAAGTGCCTGCTGCTCCACACTCACGTGTCACTCCTGCCTCACCCTCCCACACGTCTTCATTTTGAGAAGCTCTGCCTGTGTGACTCTCTAGTCCTTTTGACAGGAGCAGTCAACTCCCCTGCTGAGGCCCGGCTTCTCCCTAGTCAACTCGGCAAATCCCAACCCTTGTTGATCCCCAGGGTTCTGCTGTCTTGACACCTCCTCCAAGGCAGCCTCTGCCACCTGCCCCTCCTCTCCCTGGGGGCCTTTCTCCCCCACAGGGGCCTCTTCTTTCTTCGGGTCTGGAATTTATCTCCTTGTGTTGCACATGTTAAGTTTATGTGCTTCCTCTACTAGCACAGTGCTTCTGGAGAGAGATTTTATCTCGCACGTCATTGTTTTCTGACGTGTAGATGGTGAGCACTTAATAAATATTTGACAAATGAATGAATAAATTAATGTATGAATTTTAAAATAGGAGTAAAATGTATGTTCAAGGCTCCATTTTAGGAAAGGAAACCTTGACGGCTAAGTGGAGCAGAGATTGGAAGGAGAGCCTAGCTGCATGAGGAGTCCAAGTTAGGAGAGAGATGAAGGAAACACAGGCTGGGGGTGGATGCAAGAAGTGGCGAGAGGGGGATTCACTGGCAGAGGGAAGAGGACGTAAGAGAAGGGGTAGATTTCAGGGGAACAAAATGAGTAAGACTCTTTGAGATTGTCACGGGACAGCAGGAGATTCAAGCAGACAGAAACTGGTTCAGAAATGCCTGGGCAGTCATCTGTAGTTGGACACACACACAAGGTAGGCCGAGGAAAACGCATCAAGGGAAAGGAACGGGAAACTGATTTGTTGAGTACCTACTACGTGCTGCAAACTGGCATTTTCACATTCAGTCCTAAAATAGCATGCCACACCTCATTTTCTCTTCATTCCCCCTATTACTCAACCCTCCAGCAATACCAGTTAACTTGGAACCATCCCCAAACCTCTTGTTCCTGTAGGCCTATCTGCCTAGAGAGCCCTTCTTTTACCACGTCTCCCCAGCATACTGCTCTTCATCCTTTGTAACTACATCCATGAATATACCTGTTCTATAGAGATTCACTCTTGAGTTGCCTCCCCCAGTGGTCTTTTTAAAGTGTATGAACATAGCTGGGCACAGTGGCACATACCTGTATTCCCAGTACTTGGGAGGCTGAGACAGGAGGATCGTAGGTTAGAGGTCAGCTTCAGCAATTTAGTGAGGCCCTCAGAAACTTAGTAAGAACCTGTTTCAAAATAAAAAAATAAAATAGAGCTGGGTTGTAGCTTAGAGGTAAAATGCCCCTGGGTTCAATCCCCAGTACCACACACAAAAAAGTAAATAAAGTACACAAACATAATGCCCACAGAGAAGATCCTGTTTGTGACAGCTGTTCTCTTGCTCTGTAGTAGAACACCCTGTCTGAGAAAGCACATCCTTCTTAATGCTCTGTAATTTACTTGAAGACTGCAGGAAATTCGCCTGGAAGTTTTAAAAGAGCTGCTGAAGAAACGCGAGGAGAATCAAAATGAATTGAAGACGAAGCACTTGAATGCCAAGTGGAGTAAACTGCAGGAAGCAAAAGAAGCAAAAGTGGCCCAGATCCAGCGCGTGCACAAATCAAGTACTGTGGAGCCAACGGGAGGTGGTGGGAGGGGCTCTGCGGTGGGGCTGGGACCAAACCCGCTGTGGCCATGAGAAAACTCTGTTTGGGTCCTGGGGTACCAAAGAGGTAAGGGGTGAGAGATGAGTTACTTCTCAAAGGTAGGAGGGTGGAGGAAAATCCTTCACTAAAAAAATGAAGTTAAGCAGGGCATGGTGGCGCACGCTTGTAATCCCAGTACCTGAGAGGCTGAAACAGGAGAATCACAGGTTCGCTGCCAGCCACAGCAACTTACTGAGGCCCTCAGCAACTTAGCGAATCCCCATTTCAAAATAAAAATATAAAATAAAAAGGGCTGGGGGTGTAGCTCAGAAGTAGAATGCCCCTGGGTTCAATCCCCAGTACCATACACACAAAAATAAATATAAATAAATAAAATAAAAAAGAAAATCAAGTGACCATATTCTAATAGGTAGTCAAATTATTGGCATTACGGGATATGTGTGTTTAAGTGTGAGGTCCCCCATAGTCATGAGCCAAGGCCCTGGTTAGAGAACCTTATTGCTCAACTTTTTAAAAATTATTACCCCCAAAAGTAACATTCTAGACATCCTAATGACACCTCCAAGAAATTTCTTTCTTTTTTTTTTTTTTTGCGGTACCGGTGGGTTGAACCCAGGGGCGTTTTAAATTATTACCCAGGGGTGTAAAAAATTATTACACCCCCGGCCCTATTTTTTATCCTTTATTTTGAAACCAAGTCTCATGAAGTTGCGGAGGGCCTCACTAAGTAGAGAGAGAGAGAGAGAGAGAGAGAGAGAGAGAGGGCGAGCGCTGAGGCTGGCGGCGAACCCGGATCCTCTGGTCTCCACCTCCCAAGTACTGGAATTACAAGCGTGTGCCACCGCGCCCGGCTCCAAGAAATTTCAGTATCATAGACATATGTCATTTATGTTTATGTACTCTCCATATAGATACATACACACACATATATATATATACACACACACACACTTTATAAAGAGGATGTATACAGCTTACTCTATTTAGTGCAGGATTAAGAATGACTAAAATTTCAAGTTAAAATTTACATTAAAAATTTAAATCATTAACATTTAATTCATAGTTTTGTCTACTGAGAAACTTCTAATATTATTTATTTACTTATAAAAACTATATCGTCTACATATACAAATTAACAATTAGTATACACATTTAATAGCAATTTAATCACATTAAAAAATCATTCAGAACTCTTATTTTTCCAGCAACAGTAAAGCATTATAAGCCAGGCATGGTGATGCAGGCCTGTAATCCCAGTGCTTGGAAGGCTGAGACAGGAGGATTACAGGTTTGAGGGCAGCCTCAGCTACTTAGTGAGATCATGTTTCAAAAAATAAAAAGGGCTGGGGGTGTAGCTCAGAGGTAGAATGCCCCTGAGTTCAATCCCCAGTACCAAAATTGTAAAGCATTATAAAAATTATTACTTAAAAATTATTTCTAGTGAACATAAGTTTTAACTTTTCTTGATGTGAACAAATAACTCTTAACTATGAGATATTCATTTAGATATATTGTCAACACTTTTCCTTTTTAGTGCTTGACATAACTAGTGATGGGTTTGACTAACTTTGTTTCGGGTACTGGGGGTTGAGCCCAGGGACTCTCGCATGCCAGGCAAGCGCTCTGCCACTGAGCTACATCCCCAGCCAAATTGGATTAACTTTTATGAATAATAAAATATAAGCTCTTTTTACTTGGTTCTAAAACTCCAAATCACACACAGAAGCACTGGGGATGAAACCTAACCAATATCTTCCTGGCAGCCACACGAACCTGCAAACACATGATTTTGCACCTGGAGGATGTTCCCTGTGGAGCCACTAAAAGGGGTGGGTGCGTGATGGGATGTCAAAGGGAAAGAGCCGGCCACCAGGTAGCAAGGCAGTCAGCATGCCTTCTTAGATGAGAATCCTCCTGATGGTCACAGCGGAGCCCTTTCCCTGTGACTGCTGAACGAGCCGGAAAGCTGGGACATCTGGTTCTTCCGGTGTTGGCCAAGGCCAACCTGTAGTCATCCCTTTTAATTGTTCTCATAGAGGAGAATAATTCTCCTAGCACACCATGGAACGTGTATTTTCTATTTACTTTGCGTTTCTTTCTTTTATTTAACAAAATTTTATTGAACACTTCCTGGCCCGGAGCTTGTAAAAGCTTAAGTTATAAAAGATTTTTGATGAGAACCAATCGAGGACTCCAGATGATTCTGCTTCCGTCGCTCCTGCCTGTCTCATGACATTCCGAGCCATGGGGATGGCAGGCCTGTTTTAAGTGTTGCATTCTGGCTGGGTGAATCATCACGACATTCATTCAGTTCAGCAGCTTCCTGATGAATAAAACAGGAATTGGCTTACTATTCTGTATTTATAATTCAGAATTATAAGTTGAAGTAGTCATGGATGTATGTTTTTTATTGCAGCCATCAGAAAACTTGTTAGAAAGGAAAAGGATATAGAAGGGAAGTTGGAGAAAAGAGATATCATCAATGATTATTCTGATTACGCGTCACAGGTCTATGGACCTCTGTCTCGTCTGGGTCGCTTCCCAGACAATAACTCAGAAGACTTTGTAGTAAAAAATCACTATCTCAACACCTATGAAGGTAAATAATTTACATAATTAGAAGTCTACTGTAAGAGGGTTATCTTAGACATGTGTATTAAATATATAAACTTATATAAAGCTAAACAAAAATATTTGTGAGAAATAACAATGAACAGGTTGAATGTGATTATTAATATTAATTCATATAAACCAATAAAAACTCAAAACCCTAATAAATAAGTGGACACACTACAGAACAATTTAACAAGGAGTAAGTTCAACTAGCTACTAAACATTTGAAAACGTTTAATGTAACTAATAATCAGTTATGCAAAATTGAACTAGAAAAAACTTTTCTACCAGGTTTATGATGCAAACAAAACAGGTATAATGAAATCAACCCTTTACAAAGAAATGTCAGAAAACTAGGAGGCAGCCGGGTGTGGTGGTGCATGCCTGTAATCCTAGTACTTGGGAGGCTGAGACAGGAGGATCACAGGTTTGAGGACAGCCTCAGCAACATAGTGAGACTGTCAGCAACCTAGCGAGACCTGTTTCCAAACAAAAAAGTTAAAAGGGCTGGGGGTATAGCTCGGAGGTAGAATGCCCCTGGTTTCAATCCCCAGTACTGCAAAGAAAATAAAAAAAGAAAGAAAGAAAACTAGGGGGCAAAGGGATGGATAACCAGGTGATAAGTTCTTGGAGAGCTGGGCGTGGTGGCTCATACTTGTAATCCCAGTACTTGGGAGGCTGAGACCGGAGGATCCAGGTTCATGGCCAGCCTCAGCTACTTAGTGAGGCCCTCTGCAACTTAGTAAGACCCTGTTTCAAAATAAAGAATAAAAAATAGGGCTGGGGTGTAGCTCACAGGTAGAATGCCCCTGGGTTCAATCCCCGGTACTGCCAAAAAAAAAAAAAAAAAAGTTCCTGGAGAGGACTATGCCTTTTAAGAGGTTCAAGAGGTTTATTTAAATTATTTAAATTTCAGTTGATAAGTTGAAGCATCATGACCAAGATCATGAGTTGACCATCACACTGTTGAACTTGTAGCTCTGGCTGACCTTTTCAAGAGCAGAATAGGATAAATTAGTGAACATCCACTTTAGAAGGGTAGCAGTATGTATCACAGGATTATTAATTTTCTGTTGATTATTATGGAATTTATTGCTTTTATTGCCAAGTAATATTTTTATTTTAAAATATATTTCTCCTTTTACAGTCCAAGCCACTAAGTACATGAGTTAATTATACAGAAATGTGCTTTCCATTTCAGGGACAGCTCATTCAATTATATGAGCTATACCTTATCATTAAGTCCAATGAAACCCCTTGGTAAACAGCTACTAAAATTAACAGTCATTGGTGTTTTTTTTTTTTTTTGGTGCTGGGGATTGAACCCAGGGCATTCTACCTTTGAGAATACACCCAGCCCTTTTCATTTTTATATTTGGAGACAGGGTCTCGCTAAGTTGCTGAGACTGGCTTCAAACCTTTGATCCTCCTGTCTCAGCCTCCCAAATGCTGGGATTACAGCCCTGCGCCACCATGCCTGGCTAACTATATACTTTCAAAATGGTAAGTTTAAGCACTGAGAACTAAAAACATATACCTCCTTCCCATAGGATTAGTCGAACTGGAGTCACGTCTCCCAGATTTTGTGACACAACCGAGAATCAGAGCTCCAAAGCCAAAAGTCATCACTACAAAATCTGGCTTTCTGAAGAGGGAAGCAAGGATGGACTATGAGCTGGCAGAGGTTCATAAGGTACAGCTGTCATGTGGAAGGCAAGATGCTTCTAGAGCAGTTCTGCAGAGAAATGCTATGCTCCAAAAACTGCACTTTGTCTTGGGCAGCGGCGACCAGTGGGCCTAACATATCCCCTCGCGTTCTGTCTCCTCTCTAGACTTCTATCTTCTGGAGGTTGCCCGTGATGGCTGAACCCTCACTTAGGAAAACTTCTTAGAAGGTGGTCTCCCCATTTTCAGAAGCCATGCTACATTCTGAAAGTGTTTCCAAATTTGGATCTATATAATAAAATTTGACACTACACTAAGGATTAGCAAATTTGTAGTATTAGAACTTACTGTTGGTGTTAGTAGTTATAATAGGCTCTGTTTTCTCCCTTTTATATTTGTTATCAGGGGATCATGAAGGGATTATGTTCAACTGCTTTCTCAACTAGTTTAAAATTCAACTAAATGAAAGTGTTTGAGGGCCATCAAAACTTAGCATGCATCAGAATCACGTGGAGGGCTAATTAAAGCACACATTGGCTAGGTGCAGTGGCTCGCACCTGTAATCCCAATATTTGGGAGGCTGAGACAGGAGGATCACAGACTTGAGGCCAGCCTCAGCAATTTAGTGAGACCCTGTCTCAAAATAAAAAAATAAAAAGGGTTGGGGGTGTAGCTCAGTGGTATAGCATCCTTGGGTTCAATCCCCAGTACTGCGACAACAACAACAAAACTCACAGTGCTGGGCCCCAGCCCCAAAGTTTCTGCTAGGTAGGTCTGGGGTGAGGCTGCTGGAGTATTGGCATGTTTGTTTGTTTGTTTGTTTGTTTGTTTGTTTGTTTGTGATGCTAGGGATTGAATCCAGGGGCATTTTACCTCTGAGCTGCACCCCCCAGCTTTTTAAATTATTTTTTATATTTGAAACAGGGTCTCATTAAATTACTGAGGGCCTCGCTAAGTTGCTGAGGGCTTTTTTTTTTTTTAAAAAAAACAAGTTTCCAGAGGATGCTGATGCTGCAGGCGCAGGAACCACACTGTGGAACCCACTGGTGCATGACCTACTCCCATCATTGGTCCAGGGATATTTGTTTGTTCCATCAATTTCAGAAAAATAGTAAGAATCCAAAAAAGTCTGCAGTCCCAGCCACTTTGTGTGGAGAGCTGTCTGAGAGCTGCACACTGAGATTAACATCTTGGACCAACTCAACTGCTACATAGTGCCCAGTTGAGTGGAGTCTGTCCGCAAGCGGACACAGTCCTCGGGACCTGGGACCGATAGGGTGTGGACCTTGATGTCCTCTCCGCCTACCAGGAATGTTTAACCTTCCTTCCTTCCTCTTAGTTTGTCTCATGACCACTTTGATGCTTTTCCTTATCTTGTCCCATAACAATCTGCTGGCTTCTGTGTTTGATTAACTTTTACGATGCCACGCTTAAAGTTTCTATAAAAGTAAACTTGGTGCTGGCTGTAGGATTCAGGAGGCTAGGAGAATTGCCATGTTACCTCCTCCCCAGCCCACCCTAAATATTAAATATTAAAATAATAATTATGGACCCAGAGTTGTTCATGCGAGGGACTTCAGCAAGCAGCAAACGCGGCACCAAACCATCACAACTGTGCCTGGCTGCAACCTGTTTTTAGATTCATGTCTGTCCTTCCAGAGATGTTTGATATAAGCAAATATATGTGTATGTGTATATGTGAGTGTGCAGATATATACATGTACATATATGTACATGTTCATGTATATGTGTGCATTTATCAACATATAAGCAAATATGTATAAATATCTTTTAAAACTCTAATATAGATGTCAATGCATAAAATATGCTGTTCTGTGCTTGCTTTTTTTTAACCTAAAGTATCTTGGAGATATATCTGCATTAATATTACTAGAAAAGCTTTCTTGTTTTTTACACTTTTATGATATATCATTATATAAATGTACCAAAGTGTATTTAACCAGCCCCTTTTGATTAGGTTGTTGATAACTTTTTAGTATTAAAAACAATGCCGCCGTGAGTAACTTTGTTTGCATATGACTTGGTACACGTGTGAACATATCCAGAAGATAAATTCCGAAACATGGAATTGCCGGACCACAGTTTATGAGCATTTATAATTTTGATGGATATTGCCAAATTTTATTGCATAAATGATGTGTCAGTAGCCAGGCGTGGTGGCCCACGCTTGTAATGCCAGTACTTGGGAGGCTAAGACCGGAGGATCTCGGTTCGCGGCCAGCCTCAGCTACTTAGTGAGACCTCCGCAACTTAGTGAGACCCTGTTTCAAAATAAAGAATAAAAAATAGAGCTGGGGGTGTAGCTCGGAGGTAGAAGGCCCCTGGGTTCAATCTCCAGTACCGCAAAAAAAATGATGTGTCAGTTTTAGCAATATATGAGAGTGCCTGTTTTCCCATGTTCTTATCAACATAATTAGTTATGGATGACTGGTCTCGAAATGGTTTCATGTGATATTGTTCAGGGTCTTCCCTCAAGACTATCATTATTATTATTTTGTTGTGGTACCGGGTATTGAACCCAGGGGCATTCTACCTCCGAGCTCGACCCCCAGCCCTATTTTTTATTCTTTATTTTGAAACAGGGTCTCACTAAGTTGCAGAGGGCCTCACTAAGTAGCCGAGGCTGGCCGCGAACCCGGATCCTCCGGTCTCAGCCTCCCAAGTCCTGGGGTTCCAAGTGCGCGCCCCCACGCCGGCTGCCTGTATCATTGTTAATTACTTTTCGACTGCTGCTGCTCGTTGTTGACTCACCAGTTGTGGTCACCAGCTGATATATATTTGCTGTCATTTTTATTTTGAGGGAACTCAGAGACCATTACAACCACAATTAGGTGGTTTTAAATTTCACTCATAATTTGTATATTTTTACTAGCTTTAGGTTTTGGCCTCTGTTATTTATTTATACCTCATTCTACCTCTGAGCTACACCCCCATCCCTGTTTTATTTTTTATTTTGAAACAGGATCTCACTAAATTGCAGAGGGCCTCGCTAAGTTGCTGAGGCTGGCCTCAAACCTGTGATCCTCCTGTTTCAGCCTCCCAACTACTGGGATCACAGGCATGTACGACTATGCCTGGCTCAAATATACATACTTTTTTTTTTTTTTACTAGAAAACAAGTTAAATTTTTTTTTAAATTTAGATGTGCAGGCTTTAAGGCCAAAGAAAACGTCTCTCTTTACTTTGAGACAACGGACATTTAATGGTTTTCAGTTTCCCTGTAACAATAAAACATACCAAATATGTCAGTCATTTGTTACACAGGAAAATTCCCTTCTGCTCAAGCATTCATGTAAAACAGCAGGTTAGCTCATGTGGAAAAACAGGAGTTGTGGGTTTTGCTTGTATACACAGAAGACAGAACCTCTTAAGAACCCCCCTCCAAATCTTTAATTAAAATGGATACACTAAGAATGTGCACCGTGTTTATTCAGTGGTAAATGTATCCTTAGGAGCATCATAGCATCCTGTGGGAAATACACACACCCTTTTGGACTTTCTCAGACTGCATAGCCATAGAGATATTATTTCTGATCGCTATTCAGACCTGCAGCCTAAGTCTGGTAGTGGAGGAAAACACAAAGATAAAGATGACATTAGATGTTGTGATTTCAGGCTCTGTTGGAGAAGAAGAAGAAAGGCCCGAGTGTGAAGAAACCTCCGCGCTTGCTTCAAAGAAACCCCATGCCGCAGCCTCGGCTTCCCACCCCAACCCTGGAAATGAGCTCCAATGTAAGCGTGAAGCTTTATTTGAGATGCTAAATTCAGTACTGTGGTCAGTTCATGCTCAGGATGCTTTGGGTTGGAAACAAATTTAACAGTGTTAGTTTCTCAGGTGCTGATTTAAAATTGATTTTATCTGCATTCTTAGGTACCAAACATCAAACACACAGCAGTCTGGGTTGGAAACAAGTTTAACCATGTTAGTTTCTCAAGCTCTGGTTTAAAATTTATTTTGTCTTCATTCTTATGGACCAAGTATAGAAAACACACACGAGTAAGCAAAGTGGAGTGAAGTGAAATATAAACCCAGTCTTTTTCAAGAATAAAGAAATACAAAGAATGAAAAATTTTGAGGCCCTCTGCAACTTAGTGAGACCCTGTTTCAAAATAAAGAATAAAAATAAGGCTGGGGGTGTAGCTTGGAGGTAGAATGCCCCTGGGTTCAATCCCCAGTATCGCCAAAAAAAAAAAAAA
>PVJS01049972.1:0-14480 GCA_004027185.1 Glis glis | reverse complement strand
GTACCGGGGATTGAACCCAGGGGCGTTCTACCTCCGCGCTACACTCCTAGCCCTATTTTTTTATACTCTATTTTGAAACCGGGTCTCACAAAGTTGCAGAGGGCCTCCCTAGGTAGAGGGAGAGAGGGAGAGAGAGAGAGAAAGAGAGAGAGAGAGAGAGAGAGCGCTGAGGCTGGCCGCGAACCCAGATCCTCCGGTCTTCGCCTCCCAAAGTACTGGGATTACAAGCGTGCGCCACCACGCCCGGCTTATTATGGTATTTTTAATATGTACTACTCTACCACTACCTACCATTTATGCCATTAATCTATGATTTGATCTCATTAATTTCTCCTATTTATACAGTAGCTTTCTTATTAATTCTGATAGGATTTTTAAAGTAGAAATAAAATAAATGTATGAGGTGCTATCCTTATTTATTGAAGCAGTCCTTGGACCAGAAATATTTAGTATAATCTCTTTATTAAAAACAAAATAATTGCTTTGTTTAAAAGACAACAAATTTCCTTCCTTCCTTCTTTTTTTTTTCCATACCAGGGATGGAACCCAGGGGTACTCTACCACTGAGCTACATTCCCAGCCCTGTTTATTTTTTACACTGAGGCACAGTCTTGCTACATTGCCAAGGCTAGCCTCTAATTTTCAATCCTTTTGCCTCAGACTCCCAAGTAGCTGGGATTACAGGTATGCACCACCACACCCAGCTCTTAACCAACTTTATACCATGGTCTATCATCTCTGAGATAGCCAGAAATTATTGAGATTATATCCTTTTTCCAATGAAGTGGGTTTTTCCCCTCTTCTTTATATTTGGACATAGCCAATTATAAAGTTGTAAAAAATTCAACTTGCCTTGTCCTCTAAGATTTCTTCACACAAAGACCTATTTGGATTATGTAAGCCTTAGGAGTTGAGAATTCTGACATAAAAGCAAACATGGAGTCATCTATAGTCATGCTGTAGATTAAGGTCATTCCTAAAAGTATTCCTAATCTTCTCTAAATTTAGAAAATAAATAACTTGGGTATCATTTGCATTGCCTTCTTTGATTTCTTTTGTCTCTATTCGTGTGTGTGTGTGTGTGTGTGTGTGTGTGTGTGTGTGATATCAGGGATTGAACCCAGAAGCATTCTACTTCTGAGCTACCAGCTCTTTTTAGTTTTTGTTTTGAAACAGGGTCTCCTTTCCCTAGGTTTCTGAGAGTCTTGCTAAGTTGCTAAGGCTGGTCTTGAACCTGTGATTCTCCTGTCTCAGCCTCCCAAGTACTGGGATTACAGGTGTGCACTACCACACCCAGCATCTTTTGTCTCTATTCTTCCATTTGTTATTCTGTCATTAAAGTCTTAATTACATAAACACTGAATAAAAAATATACACTTTTTGAGCATGTCTCTAAGTATACAATTTATAAGAGCTATAAATGAAGAAAACCACCATATTGTGCCCTATTATAAATAATATCATCAAATAATTGTGTCCATTTTAATGTAATTTTGACATTCTTTTAGTCTAAGAGTTGTTAACACAGGGCTTCAGGAATGCAAACATATCTATTCCATTGAAATAGATACGTATTTCCAATTTATGGGAATTTGCCCAAAAGATTTCTCTGGATAAAATTAATCTCTTCAAGGAGATTTTTTTTAAAGAAAATCAGACCTTTGTCATATTTTGAAAACTTTATTGGTCATTTGTCTTTTGATTTTATGGTAATGCTTGCTAGAAAGATACTGCATTAATTCGTTCAACAAATATCTACGTGTCTACCAAATTCTTGTTACTACAGGTAAATGAACAAAATAATGGACAAAAACCCCTGCTCTTAAGATTATTTTGTACTAGACAAACTAAAAATTGTTTAGTTCTTTCTCTCTCTTTTTTGTGTGTGATACTGGGGATTGAATGCAAGCCTCAAAGCATGCTAAGCAACTGCTCTATCACTGAGCTCCCAGCCCTTTACTTATTTTATTTTGAGACAGGGTCTTGCTAAATTGACCAGGCTAGCTTCAAACTTAAAATTCTCATGCCTCAGCCTCCCCAGTAGCTGAGATTACAGGCATGCACCACCGGGCCTGGCTTTCAAGATTCCTTTATTTACATTTCAATCTTACATTTATCTAGTGTGGTATAAAGTGACTCCTTTTTTCCAGTGTGGACTTTGTTGTACAAGCTTGTGATATCAAACCTCTACTAATGCACTGACAAAAACTTTCTGGAAAATAATTTTACGGTGAGTATCAAAAGTTGTTTTCTAAGTGTTAAAAATATATATGCAAATATAGCTAGCAATTTTACTTATTGGAACTGAAATAACTAAGGATGTTCACAGTTTAGGATATGCATCATTACAGTACATTACATCATTACAGTACATTACACCATTACAGTACTAGAAAACTGGAAACAACTGTCTAAGAATATGTTAACTGGTTGAACAGCTTTTGGTATTTCTATACAATGTAAATAATATATAAACTGAAAATTGTGTTTTATAAATTATAAGTAAAAATTATATCTTGTTTAAAAATAACAGGTTATAAAAGGATATGAAGCCGGGCATGGTGGTGCACGCTTGTAATCCCAGTACTTGGAAGGCTGAGACAGGAGGATCTCAGGTTCATGACCAGCCTCAACAACTTAGTGAGGCCGTGTTTCAAAAATAAAAGAATAAGCCAGGCGTGGTGGCGCACGCTTGTAATACCAGTACTTAGGAGGCAGAAACCAGAGGATCTGGGTTCGCGGCCAGCCTCAGCTACTTAGTGAGGCTCTCCGCACTTCATGAGACCCAGTTTCAAAATAAAGTATAAAAAATGGGCCGGGGATGTAGCTCCGAGGTAGAAAGCCCCTGGGTTCAATCCCTGGTACCGCAAAAAAAATAAAAAAATAAAAAATAAAAGAATAAGCCAGGTGTGGTGGTGCATGCCTGTAATCCTATTACTTGAGAGGCTGAGACAGGAGGATTGCAGGTTCGAGGACAGCCTCAGCAAATAGTGAGACTTGGTTGCCAGGTGTGGTGGCGCACGCTTGTAATCCCAGTACTTGAGAGGCGGAGACTGGAGGATCCGGGTTCGCAGCCAGCCTCAGCTACTTAGTGAGGCCCTCTGCAACTTAGTGAGACCCGTTTAAAAATAAAGAATTAAAAAAATAGGGCTGGGGGGCATATCTTGGAGGTAGAATGCCCCTAGGTTCAATCCCCAGTACCACACACACACACACACACACACACACACACACACACACAAATAGTGAGACTTTCATCAACCTGGCAAGACCCTGTTTCAAAATAAAAATAAAATAAGGCTGGGGATGTAGCTCGCAGGTAGAATGCCCCTGGGTTCAACCCCCAGTACCAATCAATAAAAGTAAGAAAGAGAAAAAAGAGAGAGAAAGAAAGAGAAAGAGAGAGAGAGAGAGAAAAAGAGAGAGAGAGAGAGAGAGAGAGAGAGAGAAAGAAAGAAAGAAAGAAAGGAAGAAAGAAAGAAAGAAAGAAAGAGAAAGAGGGCTGGGGGTGTAGCTTGGAGGTAGAATGTCCCTGGGTTCAATCCCCAGTATCACAAAAAAAGAAAAAAAGGGTATGAATCATATCATCTCATATACATTAAAAATACATACATATATAGCTATAAAACAAAATGTTAACTGGTTATTTCTGTATTCTAACATTAGAAGCAATCATCCATTTTTGTTTGCTTTTCCATATTTTCTACCAAATTAGAAAATTTGCAATAAAGAGTCAGTATAGAATACATTATTTATAAAACTCAAGGGCTGTTTAAGAGTTCAGGTTAATCTTTAGTGCATGTATACGTCAACTACCCTGAAATCCTTCAAGATGTATGATTGCAATGCACTAATAAAATAATAAAAAAGAAAAAAAAAGAGTTCAGGTTAATTTTTACTACAAAGACTAAGTTATTACAGAACAAGAGTCAATGTGCATTTAGAAGTTTGTTCTTTTTTCCAAATAAAGTATTCTGATAATTCTAAAGAACTAGCATACTCCTTGAAAAGAAATACCATAGATTCTATGGTATGAACATGCCCAACAGTTTCATTTATGTTATTAAATAATTAAAATTAAAATATACTTTGATTTAGTTACCTATCCAGAGCTTCCTTGAAGTATTTCCTCTGGACATCAAACTGAAAGACTGTACGTTCACAATCAGTTGAGGCATTATCACTACCCCCATGTTTCTTCAAGAAGGCATCAAATCCATTTTCATCTGGATATTTCAAACTACCCATGAATACCACTAAGTGAAAAAAAACAAAAATTCACACAACACAAAAATGTAGACAGTATTTTTATTATCAAGGATGACTTTCTTGTATAAGTAGAAAAAGTGAAAGAAAATATTCCAACACATTAACAATGGTTATTATCTGGTTAATACTTTATTTACTACACTGCTGATTTTACAACATTTTATAATGCTCATATATTACTTTTTTTTTTGCGGTACCGGGGATTGAACCCAGGGGCGTTTTACCTCCGCGCTACACCCCCGGCCCTATTTTTTTTTAATTCTTTATTTTGAAACCGGGTCTCACGAAGTTGAGGAGGGCCTCACTAAGTAGAGAGAGAGAGAGAGAGAGAGAGACAGGGGGAGAGAGAGAGAGAGAGCTGAGGCTGGCCGCGAACCCGGATCCTCCGGTCTCCGCCTCCCAAAGTACTGGGATTACAAGCGTGCGTCACCACGCCCGGCCATATATTACTTTTATACTAAGAAAAGCCAACTGCTTCATTTTTAAAGAAAAATAAGACAAACATATAATTTATTTATATACAATTTATAAAAATGTTAAAATTTAAACATAAGCATGTATATAAACATAACCATAAAAATTACAAGTTGAAAAGTTTACCTTCAAATAGCTTAGAAAAATAAAATATGAGCAATTCAGAGAAACTAATATAGATTTAAATATTTTTAACCATGTAATATCCACATAGGTTTTATTTAGGTACATTTATAATTAAACCAAAGCCTTCAATTTTGTTTTGTTTGTATATTAATCATGCCTTTTTATTTTTTTTTTTCAGTACCAGGGGTTGAACCCAGGGGCGTTCTACCTCTGAGCTACACCCCTGGCCCTATTTTTTTTTTTTTTTTTGTACCAGGGATTGAACCCAGGGGCATTCTACCTCCGCGCTACACCCCCGGCCCTATTTTTTTATACTTTAATTTGAAACCGGGTCTCACGAAGTTGCAGAGGGCCTCACTAGATAGAGAGGGAGAGAGAGAGAGAGAGAGAACTGAGGCTGACCGTGAACCCGGATCCTCCAGTCTCCGCCTCCCAAAGTACTGGGATTACAAGCGCGCGCCACCACGCCCGGCTCCCCAGCCCTATTTTTTATCCTTTTATTTTGAAACCGGGTCTCACGAAGTTGCGGAGGGCCTTACTAAGTAGCTAAGGCTGGCCGTGAACCCGGATCCTCCAGTCTCCGCCTCCTCCCAAGTACTGGGATTACAAGCATGCGCCACCACACCCGGCATGCCTTTTTATTTTCTATATTTCAGATGTCCTAACATCTTTGGGTCTTGCTAACCCTGAAACAGACTACCCTAACCAGAGCTAGCCAATTCCTAAAAAATGGAAATCCATCTCTGGAGCTATTTGGCATTACTGTACTTGAATAATAATGCCTATATTTTAAAATAAATTTCATTCCATTCCTCAAAATAAGTAACTAAAGGAGATTAAAATTCTCCCGCTATGATACTCATAAATCAAAGATTTCTTCTTAGTTTTTTTATCTTGTCAGATATATTATACTTCTATCAAACCAATTACTTATCTTTGAAATCAATGCATACAGATTTGGAGGGGAAAAAACACACCCAGGAATGATATTTTACAAGATCTTACTGTGCTCCAAAAAGTGTGCCAGCCCGGGCAGGTCATCTGGATCAGCAAAACTCCCAACTCCAACACAAAGAGCAGCTGCAGACTGGAGTAAGTAGAACACATACAAATAGCTGAGTCAGTTCTAAAGGAATAATGTTAACATCTTGTCTTAACGATTCATTCGGAGATGGAAGTTTTCCAACAGAAACTAACACAATTCTTTCCCTGAGAATCAGGAGGAGCAGCAAAGTGAAACTCACCAGAACTGTGTCAGTTTCACCCTGCTGCTCCTCCACTTGCCATCCTGCCAAATGCTGAACAGGCGCAGACCTAGAGGAGAAAAGCAGAAACAGACAGAAACAAAAGGAAGAGGGACTAGCCAGCCCACCCAAATGTCATTCCATGTCGGCAGTTCAGAATTCTGAACCAAGTTTGTTCCTTGAATTATTAGATTTTGGAAATCTGCAGAAGTAACATTTAGGTAGATTAAATATCTCTAAGCAATTGAAGGCTGTGTTCAGTGACTCAGTTACTAGATATGAAATCTCTCAATATGTTACTCAGAAAGTTTTGTTTTTATTAAAATAGGGAGTAAAACAACATTTTAGGAAAATAAACAAAATAACAAGTGGGTAAGATAAAATCTTTAGCTATTAAAAAACTACAGAACTAGATTTTAAAGAGGCTTTTTAGTTCTTCACTTCTTATTGAACATATATAGCATATATTACTTATCAGTATTTATTTTCCCAATATGTTGGGAAAATCCATTATTAACAAAATAGATGGTCAAGAGGTATACTAAACTCTGCACTTAAGTGATTGGGGAATACCACTATATCCCCAATCAGAAAAGAAAAGAAAAGCAATCAATTTGAATACTTGAAGATAGGAAGGTGAATATTAACTTTCCCAAATTTTATAAATGTCAATTTTATAGGGCTAATCCATTTTATGAAACGGATTATTTTGATACATGGTTACCCTCTTAAGAAAACAGCTTTTAAAAAATAGCATGTACCTGGCATATAATCCAACTGTGTGTCAGAAAACAAAAGTATGTTTGTAGAAGAACCAAATAGCCTCACTTGATAATATAAATCCCATTTTGAAGGTGTAGGCAAATAAACTCAGTTAAAACATGGGGGAATATCCACTTCTTCAAACCACAGTCTAACCTGTTCTGTGATGTTTAATAGATGCCTAACCTGCTTTCAGCTCCAACTACCCCATAAAGATTTCTTGTCTCGACCAGCAGGGTTGAAGACATTTTTGAATAAGTTGACTTAAACCACAGTCTATCAGTCAGCTTTGACCACAGCAAAAACAGGCTCTGCGATTGCTAGAAAAGAAATTCATACTTGAGAATTTTCTACCCAAGAAATTCATACTTGAGAAATTCATACTTGAGAATTGAGTTAAGAAAGCCCTGAACAAATCATAATTCAGTGTATATCTTATTTAAATTTCAATCTTGTTAATTTATCCAACTTTTCAGATCAAGAACAACTTCTTTTGGGAGGAAAAATGGAGGGGAATAAAAAAGATGATTCAGAAATTAACATCTTAATTAGGTAAAGGTTTTTCAAAAAACGGTCAGATATTTTTTCTTCCCACTTCCATTATTAATTAATTTTCATATTTACCTTAAGGTTCATATTTCTCAAATAAAAATTAAATCATTAAACCATTTCAAAACCTGTACCACTCCTAGGCTACCTCTAACATAGACTAATCTATTTTAGTTCCTTTATCTAGACACTTACCCAATATTCAATGAATATAAACCATTTTCCATTGTTACAATCATGGAATCTTTCCTTTCACTAGGGTAACCATTGCTCCTAAATCAAAATAATTTGATCTCTTCAAACTAGTATCATTTTATCAATTAACAGAAGATAACAAAGCAGAGAAAAAGCTACGTATAGACAAAGAGAAAGTACTTACAGATGGACAGATTTAGAAAGAAACACATAGGTAAGAAATATTCAGTAAAGAAGTTATAACACAGTCAGCTTTGGAGCTAAAATGGACCTCAAAAAATTATGTAATCATGTTTAAGAAATGAAAAGAGAAAAGAAAAAGGCCTCCAATCATCCAGAAAGACAGGGATGAAGTTACAATGAGAACCCAGGTTTCCTGACTTATCAGTGTTCCTTCATTCTGTGACTTTTATAATTTCTTCCTTTCTATTATTACTCTACTTGAAATTATGAGATCTATTTTAAATTAAAAGTGAATTAATTCCCAATTTGTTTCTAAAGACTTTAGTATAGACTATCAAGTGATATATATACATTTTTTCAGTGCTTTGGGGTTCCACCTCTACCACTTGACTTTATCATGCTACACAAAAACAGGCATCACTCAACATTTAAGTAGGAAGTGGGGGAAAGCTTTTAAAAATATGACTCAGCCAGGCGTGGTGGTGCACGCTTGTAATCCCAGTACTTGGGAGGCTGAGACAGGAGGATCACAGGTTCGAAGCCAGCCTCAGCAACTTAGTGAGGCCTGCCACAGCTTAATGAGACCCTGTTTCCAAATAAGAAATAAAATCAGGTTGGGGGTATAACTTGGAGGTAACATGCCTCTGGGTTCCATTCCCAGTATAAAAAAAAAAAAAAACACACATGACTCAATCCTCTCAACATCTTAGAGAAAGAATGGTACAATCTTTAAAAAAAATAAATTTTTAGCTGGGTGTGGTAGCACAGACCTGTAATACTAGTACTTGGGAGGCTGAGATAAGAGGATCACAGGTTCACAGCCAGCCTCAACAATTTAGCAAGGCCCTCCCTCCTCAACTTAGTGAGACCCTGTTTCAAAAATGAAAAAGGGCTAAGGGTGTAGCTCAGAGACAGAATGCCCCTGGGTTCAATCCCCAGTACCACAAATAAATGAATAAATAATAAATAAATAAATGTTTTATCAGGTGTGGTGGTACATGCCTATAATCCCAACAACTCAGGAGACTGAAGCAGGAGGATCGCAAGTAGCAAGACCCTATTTCTTTTTTTTTTTTTTTTTGCGGTACTGGGGATGGAACCCAGGGGCATTCTACCTCCGAGCTACACCCCCAGCCCTATTTTTTATTCTTTATTTGGAAACAGGGTCTCACTAAGTTGCAGAGGCCTCAGTAAGTAGCTGAGGCTGGCCACAAACCCGGATCCTCCGGTCTCAGCCTCCCAAGTACTAGTCTTGCCACGCCCGGCAAGACCCTATTTCAAAATAAAAAAATAAATAGAGCTGGGATTGTAGCTCAGTGATAGAGTGCTTGCCCAGCATACACAAGGCCCTGGGCTCAATCCCTAGTACCACAATAAAAAAAAAAATTAGGAATACTGACTATCAAAGGATGCATTTACAAACATTACTGAAGCCAGGTGGCATGGCAGCTGCCTGTAGTTCCAGCTACTTAGAAAGCTGAGGCATGAAGAACACTTAAGCCCAGGAGTTGGAGACCAGCGTGGGTAATATAGCAAGACCCCATCTCAAAGCAAACATAAAAAAAAAAACATTATTACTTATAACTCACATTTTCACATATTTGAGGGCTGACCACTTTTAAGTATTCATATAACATCTAATTTTTAGTTTTTATAATCTGACTGTAAGCTGGGCATGGTGGTGCATGCCTGTAATCCCAGTACTTAAGGAGGCTGAGACAGGAGGATCTCAGGTTCGAGGCCAGCCTCAGCAACTTAGCGAGACCCTGTTTCAAAATAAAAAATAAAAAGGGCTAGGGGTGTAGTTTGGAGATAGAATGCTCCTGGGTTCCATCCCTAGTACAAAAAAAAAAAAAAAAGTATAATCTGACTATAAAGCTGAGTATGTGGAGGACACCATGTAAATTTATTACTGATATTCAATAAACTAACTTTAATGAACATTTACTGGTCAATTCCACTGTAATGCCACCAAAATATTAACTGCTAATATGGGACTCCATACTACAAAATGGAGGAACTCTTCAAAAGATAGTGTGAGGGAAATTCTCCCTACCAAGACCTACATATCTATTCATTGGTTGTTAGTATATATTTAACTAAGCTCAACTCCCCCACTTCTATTAAACTCTTCCAATGTATTTATTTGTCCAACCTTTGAGAGTTTCCTATAAAAAGAGCTAAATCAAATTCAGTTACCTAGATAGAAATTGCCCACATGATGACTCTTATTATTCTAGGCTCAGGTAGATTCTACACTAGTCTCACTCTCTTCATCTTCTTTTTCTAGTCTCTTTCAAGATAATACACTCTCATATTCCTCTATCCTAGGCTAACAAGGTGCAGTTCCTCATCTGGCATCTGTTTTATACAGATAAATTCAAATATTACCACTGATTACCTCTAAGAGGTTATCAATAATTTTTATGTTTTTGTTTTTAAATTCCCTTAGTTTCTATTGTGAGCATTTATTACTTTTATTAGCAAAATGTTTTCAAAATAATAATCCTATACAGATTAGGCCTTTACTGATGAGCAAAATATAAATATATACTTCCTTTTTGCCAGTAAAAAATTAAGCATGAGTTTAGTAATTATCCCAAGGAATTTGCAAATTAGAAAAAGAAAAGATAATAGACAAGACTCACACCTGTTTTTCAGTGGTTTTCTTTCTAGCTTCTGCTCTCTCTTCCAGTTCTTCCAATTCATTATCCTCAGTATCAAGATCATCATCATCATGTTCGTCATCATCAAATTCATCTTCATCATCAACACCTTCTTCATCATCATCTTCTATCTCAGCTCCTGAATCTTCATCATCATCATCATCTTCTTCCTCCTCATCCTCCTCTTCCTCCTCTTCATCATCTGTTGCATTTCCTGTTTTACCTTCCATATTACTTAGATCTGAAATCAAAAGTGCCTGCAAGCCATTCCGTAACTTGATGTATCTGAAAAAAAATCACAAAATATTTTGATTCAGCCGTTCATTACATTACACCAACACAAGTGATAAGCTTAGTGACATTTAAGGGAAAAAAATTTTTGTGCATACACACATACACAAAACGAACACTGGAGTAGCCCCCCCATTCACAACTTAAGTTTCAGTTACCTACAGTCAACTATGGTCTGAAAATACTAATTCATACATTTTAAATTGCATATCATTCTGAACAGCATGCTGAAACATCACACCATCCTGCTCTGTCCAGGCCAGGCTGTGAATCATCCCTTTATCAAGCATATCCACATTGTATACGCTATCCACCCATTAGTCACTTAGTAGCTGTCTTGGTAATCAGACAAACTGTTGCAGTATTATAGGGTATGTGTTCAAGCAATCCCTTAATTTACTTAATAATGGCCCCCAAAGTACAAGAGTGGTGATGCTAGTAATGCAGACATGCCAAGAGGAGCCATAAAGTGCTTCCTTTAAGTGAAAAGGTCAAAGTTTTCAATTCAATAACGAAAGAAAAAAATTGTATGCTGAAGTTGCTAAGATCTATGGTAAAAACAAATCTTTCTCAGTCAGGTGTGGTGGTGCATGTTTGTAATCCCATTACTTGGGAGGCTGAGACAGGAGGATCGCAGGTTCATGGCCAGCCTCAGCTACTTAGTGAGGCCCTCTGCAACTTAGGGAGACCTTGTTTCAAAATAAAGAATAAAATAATAGGGCTTAGGGTGTAGCTTGGAGGTAGAATGCCCCTGGGTTCAATCCCCAGTACCACACACACACACACACACACACACACACCACACACACACACAAAACACTTTCTCTTCAAAAAATTATGAAGGAAAATTTCAGGCTACTTTTGCTGTCACACCTCAAACTGCAAAAGTTATGGACACAATGCATAATGAGTGCTTAGGTAAGAAAGAATTAAGATGGAAAAAAACATTAAATTTGTACATGTATGTATACTATGCACAGAGTTCAGTACTACTCCTGGTGTCAAAGGGGTCTTGGAACAAATCCTCCATGGATAAGGGGGATCTATTGTATTTGTAAATTGAATTGGTTGATCTGGGGAAGAAACCTCAAAATAGGTTTGAATAGCTGAAAGAAACAAAGAGACACACTTCATCTTGAATTCTGAGTGGTATATTCAAAAAACACATTTAGCTGGGTGTGATGGCACATGCCTGTAATCCCAGTACTTGGGAAGCTGAGAAAGGAGGATCACAGGTTCGAAGACAGCCTCAGCACCTTAGCGAGACCCTCACCAACCTAGCAAGACCATGTTACTCATCTATGGACCAACTGATAGGTTAGTAGGTGTGACAGATCCTTTTAATAATGGCTCCCAGTGTAACCTGGTCAATCCTCCCAGCAAAGCTGGAGTCTGTTTCTCCCCAACCTTTGAATTCAGACTAGCTTTTCTAATCTTTGCCCCACAGACTGTGGTGAGATTAATGTGTAAGTCCTGGGGCCTAGGGCTCAAGATGCTTTGCGGCTTCTGCCTTCACTCTCTTATGACTCCACTGCTCTGTAAAGTTCAAGCATGAATGAGAAACCACGCAGAGAGAGAACGCACATCTTTTGGCTGTCCCCACCACGGCCCTGGAAACGTAAATGAAGTCATCGTAGGTACTCCATACAGGCCGACTCATGAAATTAATAATGTCACATAAGTGAACCCAGGCAAAGGGAGAAGAAAAACTGCTCAGTCACCCCACTGAATTGTAGGAAATAACAAGTCATTACTGCATTAAGCCACAAAGTTTTGAGGTAGACTGTTACACAGCAATACTAATACACTCAGAAAACTTTTAAAAATAGCATATTTCCCATATGATCCTCCAATTCTACTTCTGGATATATATCCAGAAGAATTTAAGGCAGGGACTCAAACAGGTATTTGTAAACCAATGATCTTAGCAGCGTTATTCACAAGTCAAAAAACATTTGGAAATAAACCCAATGTCCACTAGTGGATGAAAAGATAAAGAAAATGTACTGTATACACACAATGGATTATTCATTCTTTAAAATGAAATAAATCTTGACACATGCTACATTGATGAACCTCAAAAATATTATGCTAAGTAAATACACTAAAAGCTAGGCTGAATGTATAGTTTGTTTTGGTTTTTGGTTTTTTTTTTTTGGTACTGGAGATTGAACCCAGAGGCATTCTACCTCTGAGCCACACCCCAGCCCTATCTTATTCTTTATTTTGAAACAGGATCTCACTAAGTTGCAGAGGGCCTCACTAAGTTGCTGAGGCTGCCCACGAACCTGCCTGCAATCCTCCTGTCTCAGTCTCCCAAGTACTGGGATTACAAGCATGCGCCACCAAGCCCAGAGTAAAGTCATTTTTTAAAATAAAGTTATTTTTTAAAATAAGGCAATATTTAACTCTAAGGAAAACAAAGTTGTTCAAGAAAGAAAATGTAATCATAGTAGACTACCTGTCTCAGTATGAACAATATCTCAATACTATAAATGCTAAACACTAATTTATTAAAAAATTAGGATGTATTTTAGAAGAATGTAGAGAGGAGATGGATTTTATATCTAAATTTCATTATCAGAAAAGACCTAGTTAATAAAAATTAATGTAATTGATTTCAGCAACACAATTGACTAGATGAATTCAAGATTTCTATGAAGTAAATGGAAATAATAAGTCAATAGTTTTTAGTCCACTTACATGATTTTTTTTTCTCCCAGGTACTGGGGATTGAACCCAGGGCCTTGTGCATGCTAGGCAAGCACTCTACCACTGAGCTGCGTCCCCAGCCCTTACATAATTTTTTGACAAGTCCTCTCTGTAAAATGTATTTTTAAGAAATCAACAAAGTGGAACATAATAAAGACCCTTGAAAAAAGATACATTCATATATGAAAAACAAACATATCAAAGAGTTGGTACCACAGGAGGAAAAGATGGCAAATTATGGCCTATGGCCTGCACACTAGGAATTGTTTTTACGTTTTTAATTTTCTCTTCCAACCCCTTAGTACTGAGGATTGAACCCTGGGGCATTCTCTCACAGAGCTACATACATCCCTATCCTTTTTAACTTTTTTAAATTTTTGAGACAGGTTCTTGCTAAATTGCTGAGGCTGGCCTCGAATTTATAATCCTCTTGCCTCAGCTGAGTCACTGGGATTACAGGCAAGTCAATGGGATTACAGGTATACGCCACATTTTTAATTTCTGAAAAATTCATTAGTTTTAAGAATAATTCATTATACATGAAATTTAAGTTTCAGTCTCCATGAAGTTGCATTGGGTCACAGTCATACTTGCTCATTTATGTGTGGCCTCTGGTTGCTTTTACACTATAATACTGAGTATTATAGAGCTGACGGAGACCTTATGTGGCATTCTCACTGCTTTGTACTGCTGCTGGATACCCTACAAACTGCAGCAATGCACTTATAACTCACCAGCATTATGAGTGCCTCATGTATCAACGTACTGCAACTTTATTTTTTAAATAACAGCACACTTTCATCATGTCCAAATAAGAGAAGAGGAACTCAAATGTCACACTTTCAAGACACAGGGAAGTATGAATTTTCTTATCAAATTAGATGGCAAAAAGCCGGGCGTGGTGGCACACGCTTGTAATCCAAGTACTTTGGGAGGCGGAGACTGGAGGATCCGGGTTCGCGGCCAGCCTCAGCTCTCTCTCTCTCTCTCCCTGTCTCTCTCTCTCTCT
>PVJS01049971.1:0-14485 GCA_004027185.1 Glis glis | reverse complement strand
AAAAAAAAAAAAAAAAAGTAGAACTTAATCCAACTACAGTGTATCAAGGTGGGGCCGTTGGGACGTGGTTAGGATTAGATAAGGCCATTAGAGTGGAGCTGCTATGATTGGAGTCTAATTTTTCCAAGATGAGGGACAGATACCACATAACCATACATGGGCTTCTCATCTATTGCCATGTGATCTTCTGTGCTCCCTCCATTCTTTGCCAGTAAGAAGGCTGTCATCAGATGAGGCCCCTAGACCTGTACCTCTAGAATCATGAGCCAAAATAAACCTCTCTTCTCTGTAAATAGCCTGTCTCGGGTATTTAAACATAATAATAAAAAACAGACTAAGGAAAAAGTCTTACAGAACACTGATCCTGCCATGTGCAGGTTGTTTCTGATGGCAGGATCATAATTTATAATATCTCTTTCTGAAAATAACCAATGGAGATATAAACCATAAAAGGTCTAATATCTGAACAGTTTAGTTACTTAGTTAGAAAATCAAAACACCAAAAAATTTATTTAACAAAACACCCATATGCTTGATAATTAAGGTATCAGGATAGCAGTAGTGGAAATTTTCAATCTCTTTGCAAATCACTATTCCATAAAATTTAATATTAACCATAAAAAGAATTCACTATATATTTGAAATTATTCATCTCGAGATAAAATGGGCATTAAGACAGTTTTATGTATATACAGATAAAAAGTATTTCAGCATCTTCACTTCTCACAAAAATGTACACAAACCAAAGAAAAACATTGACTCCTGTCAAATATCTTTCTTAAAATCGAACTCTATTCAAGGTGCCTTCTTGTTATTGCATATTTAATTATTTGCATGAAAATAACACAGAAAGAAAAGTAAGAAATCTATAATTACTATGCTACTACGTAGTCTGGAGTTTTAGCCTCAGTATGAAGATGAAAATTATTTTAAATAAAATTATTTCATATCTTTTTAAACATCAAATCAACTGTCTTATAAATAAAAACAGTATAAAATCCCACTTCATCATTTTTACTTCAAACGTAATGTTTTCTTTATGTTGAAAAATAGAGTCCATTTGCATTCACATCTCATAAATCATTTTCATACAATGTATGTTATCATTTTTTCAGTTTTAGCATATATAACAGCTAAAGTACTAGCTGGTAAAAGTAAATATTTTCCTTTAAAAAGGTCTAAATTCAACCTATGGTTGAATTTAAATTAATCTTTCATCAGAAGTTAGCCCCTCTGGCCCCTTGCAATTTGAATTTAAGAAGTTAAGATAAAAAACATCCAATACTGACTTTGAAAATCTAAACCACAGTAATCAGTCATATTTATCCTCCAGAGAAAATGCACCATTGCAGATTCGATTTTTAAAAAATCTGTAAGAAAGAACTGAATATGGTATTATGTCCTGAAATTATTTATCTGCACATTGGGTTTTTTCCATTAGAGATAAGGCAGTAGTAGCATTTTGTCAATGCAGGGGCAAGACAAGTTGTGAGACCTTCACAATGTGATTTGTCAGGGGAAAAAATTTACATGGAGCCTTAAAAATCCAAACAGACAGCCCCATATTTTCTGCTCCCAGTTGTTTTCTGCAGGTAGCAAGATGTCTTTGGTAACACAAAGGTTAAGATCATCTTTCCCTTTTCTCTTCTCTGCCTCAAAGTCGTTGAAATATCTCTGGTTTTTTTTTTTTTTTTCAGAATAAAGCTGTGCCTTTCTGGACAACCAGACTCCATCGAAGAGGGGAAGCTTCACTTGAGACAAGGGACATATCTATAGTTCTCTTTTCCCTTTGTCCCCAGCCATAATCTGATAGGCACACAGGTGCAGGCATGTTCTAGCATAATCCAGTCAAAGATACTGTGAAACAAGAAAAGAGAAAAATCTGATTCCCTGTCCATCTCACACCCTTCTCAGAAATCCAGGTATACACCATCTACCAAAACAAAGAGGAACCAGTTAGCGAAAGGGTCCTAATGCTAGATCTCATTAAGACCAACTCCTTTATGTTTAGGTAGGAAGAACCTAAGCTCAAAGGTGTAAAGAGATGTGTCTGGTGTCTCCTGGTTCCCAATCAGGGTTATGTTCATTCTTTGCTGCTGCATCCCTCAGCACTATTACCCACAAGTTCTATTTGAGGCGGTGTCCTCCCCACGCCCGACTGGCACCTGCAATTCCACACTCTACTCTGGGCTTTGCTCCTGCCATCCCTTTTCCT
The DNA here is from genome assembly GCA_004027185.1 of Glis glis. NCBI lineage: Eukaryota > Metazoa > Chordata > Mammalia > Rodentia > Gliridae > Glis > Glis glis. Next base: position 12,270 of record PVJS01049971.1, on the reverse strand, counting down.
GCTCCTCGTTCTTCCTAATGGTCCTTCTCAGCTCCGATATTTCTCCTCAGAGATACCTTGTCTAACCACCCTTACTAAAGCTTCCCAGCCCTCCCTTTGCTAACATACATTTATCACCACCAAAAATCATCTTCTTTCTTTGTTTACTCAGTCATTGTCTCTCTTCTAAATTAGAATATATTTTCCATGAGGCAGAGACCATAATTATTTTCTTTATCATACTGTGTGGTATAGAGTCTGGCACATAGGAGTTACTCACTGAATATACTTGTACCAAGCATCGCTGTAAACTGTGGCAGAAAAAAAGAAAATTAGCCAAGTTTCTGCCCATCAGGAATCCATGATCAGGTGGAGGAAGCAGATAGTAACCCTTGGGTAAATAGGTCCAAGAAAGGCAGAATTGAATGAAGGTAATTTTTAAAATACAGCATGTATCTTAGGAAGAAAGAGACAACCCACAGATGCTTCTTGACTTATGATGGGGTACCATCCTGATAGACCCGATGTAAGTTGAAACTACCCGAAGTTGAAAATGCATGTAATGTACGTGACCTGTGGAACCTCACAGCTCAGCAACACGGTGCCATGCAGAGCCTTGGCTGTTTGCCTTGTGATCAAATGGTAGATTGGAAGCTGCAACTTTTGCATTGAAAGCATCATAGTGCAATATTGCTATCATAGGAAAAGATCAAAACTCAAAACTGAATACAGATTGCTTTCACACCATCACAATGAGAGATTTCTTAGAAATGGTTGAATTTTTTTCAGGAGAGATAGCACTTGAATTTTACGGAGATTCCAGGAGGAAAGAACATTCCAGAAAAGGGGAACACCTTGACCAAGACTTTGGAAAAGGCAGGCATTACACTTGGAAAATATCTTCTGAATCAGGGAAATGGAGAGAGCCAAGAGCAAGGACAGAGCAAGATAAGAACACTTCAAATCCCCTGACCCGGCCTTCTCTTTATCATGTCACTCCCCTCAGTTCCACTTCTCTCCACACTAGCCCTGACATCAAGACAGCATGTCAGTCTCTCTCATCAGAGAACTTCGCCTTCTGTTTTCTATTCCACCATCCTTCAAAGTCCAACAATTTGTCTATCTCTTTAATACCTGAGTTTACAAAATCTGCACCCTAAGTACTCCTCGTTTCTTGGATCTTGTTGTTGTTGTTGTTACCCTATACAGTACTTACCTAGTACATTTCCTACATCCAAGTTAGCTGCTGCTTGTGCACTCCAGAGGGCCTTCGGCTAACACTTGGCTTTGTGTGACGCTGAAGATGTCTTTGTTGTACTCTGAGCTTTCTTCATTGTGCACAGCATTGTGCTCATTAGATTACAGCACATCACACTGGATTATGTGCTCTTTAAGGATTGGAACTTAGTGTAATACATTCTCTCATTCTAATGTATGTCTCTAAATCATGTATTTTTTTTAGTTCTAATATAATTCATGATACATGCTGGATGCTGAATATATATTTTCTGATTTAATGAGTAAGGACAGAATGGGATTGAAGGATTTGAAATTCCAAGTAGAAAAGTTCATACTTTCCAGCTGGGGAAATGATTACGACTTGACACACTCAGATCTGTATTTCAACACTAACCCTGGCTGTGGATCTCTGGCAGTGTCTGATGTAGAAGACAAAGCGCCAAAGAGAGAAACATGTGGCAAGCGAATCAGTAAGGAGGCCATTATAAGGGTCGCAGTGAGGATGATATGGGCTGGATTAAGACACACTGACAGAAGGAAACAGTAAAGGCCATTTAAGTTGGAAAATAATGGATTGTGTTTAAATCTGAAGTACCAATGACTCAATTGGCTTTGGGAAATATGGGTCTGGATATAAAAAGACATTTAAGAATTACAGAATGTCTATTATTAGAAACCAGTCATTAAATCTCCCCCACCTCTATTTTAGCTTTCAAACTAGTATAAAGGGCAAATATTTCAATCCAGTGCAATTTACTCCAATTTTGGCACCGTATGCTTAGGAAATGACTGTTAATGTCAGGGGAAAGATAATGTTTCCCGGGAACAGGACATATAATGAAAGTTTGTGAGGCACCAGGGCCTGGGCTTGGGAAAAGAGCCTGTATAGGGGACAAGAACAAGATGGAGGAGCCAGGACAGGAACAGGAAGTGGGACAGTCTAATTTTGAGCGTCTCTTGCTAGTACAATTCTTACTTTTCACACAGGTGATGTGGGCTCAATTCACCAATTTATTTCATTAACTTGTTTTAGTACCTACTCAGTGCTAGGTATTTTGCTGGGCTCAAAGGTCACAAAGTTCAGTGGTAGAATTGCAAAGATTCACACATTTGCTATTAGGCAAAAATCCATATTAGCATCTTGTACATATTTATCTATATTATTTTTACTACTTGCCTCTGAAGTTATAACTGTTGTCTTAAGAAAAGAGTCCTGAATATGGAAATATGCATATTAATTTGAATAAAATTAATTCAGTGAAGTAATAAACAATTAAATGCAAATGAGAGTGTAGCATGGTGCGGATATCAAATCCTTTAAGTTTTTTAGTTTTTTTCATCATGTCATTATGACTTTCCTCAAAACACTGCTATGTGATTCTTTGTAAGTTGTGGTAGATTCAGTGAGGTTTCTTTGAATGCATACTTCCCAGTGACTGAAGAGTAGCCAATCATACTGACAAGTGTCATCTCATAGTCAATGAAGGGCCAGTGCACAGCCTAAATGCAGAACCCAAAATGTAGACCTATAAAAGAAAGCTGACGACATTCCTGAAAGTCAGAGGGGAACTGGTCTGCAGTAACAAGAGATAAGAAAGAAGAGAATGCCACTGATAAAAGTTAAATATCACAGGCTTTCCATGAGACAACATTTAGCACAACATGCAATTGCTCATTTTGCAATCTGTCCAAAGGCATATTAGGTATTTGAGTACTTATTATATTCTGAACTTTGTTGTCATGTTGCCTTTACTCTAGGAAGATAAGGTGTAAGAGACGAGGTAAGAGTTTTCCATCTGAGATGATCTGGCCAAACAACAGGTGAGCCAATGGTGTTTCCTCTTTGGCTTGGCTGTTGGTTTCTGTTTGCAAATAAGGCACTGCAGGGTCTTCATATTCCTTTCTCATCTCTTCTCCATTTAGTCTGTTAAAAGAAATGTCCTTGTATTCTATTCTGAGAGAAGAAAGTAAGCACGATTTAATGCTTTATGTTTGACAACAATGTTCAATGAAGCAATTTGTATGATTTAGAGATATATGATTTCCCCTCACAAAAATTACATATGCTTAAAAGTAATTTCATGATATAGTATGGGTGTTTAAAAATTGGCATAGATATATGCTTAAACAAATCATCCTTGCTTCCAGAAAGGAAAGGAGTAAAGATCATAAATATTGAAAGAACAAAATGATATCTTTTTTTTAAATCAGGGGGAAATTCATAGAGGCTCAAGTATAAATAGAAAACCATCTGCAGTTTCAGAAAGATTACAAAAATCAATCTATCCAACTTTAGATTGAAACATCTGAAATAATTACTATGCATATAACACATGCTAACAAAATTCAATATAGTTACAGCATTACAAATCCAATATATATTCATAGCACTTAAATTATATATACAAATATTTTGGATAAAAATCAGGTTCATCCAATTATTTATCTTTCAAATGCCTAGAATTCTAAGTAGCAGCTCTGGTTACAGGCATCGTTATAAACAGCATGAGTCATGAATATGCACTTCACAATTTCTGCCTTATATTCTTTTACATTCATTTCACAGTAGTTTAAAAATTATGCCTTTCTCATTCTTCATATTTATGATATTCAAATTGAGTAAAATTAACCTTCTCTTGAATTTTATGTATTATTTTTCAGAACTGAACATTTTAATCTATACATGAATTAAAATATGACAATATGCAAGATCACTGGCTACTAGGGAAACACAAATTAAACCGCAATGAGAGATCATCTCACACCGGCTAGATGGGTATTACAAAAGAAATTGGTGAGGATGTGGCAAAAAGAAAACTCTTGTATATTACTTATGGGAATATAAATTAGTAAAACCATTACAGAGAACAGTATGGAGGTTTCTCAAAAAAAAAAAAATAAATCTACCTAGATCTATATGATCTAGATAGCCCACTTCTGGGCATACAACCAAAAAGAAATCTATACTCCAATGTGTATTGAAGCACTATTTATAATAGCCAAGAAATGGAATCAACCAAAGTGTACATTTTTGGATGAAAAGATAAAGAAACGTGGTGTATATAAACAATGGAATATTATTCAGCCATAAAAAAGAATGGAATCCAATAGTTTGTGGCAAAAATGGATACAATTGGAGGGCATTATGTTAAGGTAAATAAGCTAGACACAAAAACACAAATACTATTTCTTCTCTTTCATATATGAAAACTAAAAAGGCTTATCTCAAAGTCGAAAAGAGTAGAAGAGTGATTACAAGAATATAGGAAGAGAAGGAGGGAGACAGATAGACATTGCATGGCAGGTAGCAAAATGCAGTTATACAACACAGAAGGGTGACTATAGTTTACAACTACCTGTTGTGTATTTTATGAAGAACCAAAATATAAAAGCTCAAAGGCTCAAAACAAAAAGAAATGGTAAGGAGATGGAAATACTGATTACCCTGACTTGCTCGGTGTACATCGTATACATGTATTAAAATATCACATTGCACTCCACAATTATCACAATTATTACACCTTAATTCAAAAGGAAAGATTAATTTTTTAAAAAGAACAATGACCATAAGCTCTTAATTAAACTTTAAACTTTCCAGTAGGAGTAAACAAATATATACTTTTCAGAGAGGAAAAGGCTCTTAAAAAGAACTTGAAAGACCCTATTAGCACCAGGCTTTGTGTTCAAAATACACATGTGTCATTTTCAGAGTTGGGCATCCTAGAGGCAAACCCTCAGATGCCTACAGGTTCCAGGCAGGCAGTAAGAGTGGGTGTCAGTCGATGGGAGGGCTGTGGCACCCCAGAAAGAACAAGCCCTGGATAAAGGTGCATCTCCCACAAACTCACCAGATGACAAAATAGACTGTTGCTGGATCATCTTTAAGGAAAAGAAACATTTTCAATAGTTTGGAAATACTGATACATAGCTTACTAATGGTGACATCCAATTTTTCTTTTTTTTTTCCTATTTTTTATCCTTTATTTTGAAACCGGGTCTCACGAAGTTGTGGAGGGCCTCACTAAGTAGCTGAGGCTGGCTGCGAACCTGGATCTTCCGGTCTCCGCCTCCCAAGTACTGGGATTACAAGCGTGCGCCACCACGCCCGGCAACATCCAATTTTTCTAACTAACTGAATATTGTTTAGGACAAAGCTTAACCTCTGAAGTCATTGGGGTTTTTTGTTTTGTTTTGTTTTGATTTCTGGGTTTTGGTTTTGTTCTCATTTTTTGAGACAGGGTCAGGGTTTTGCTATGTTTCCCAGGCTGGTCTCCAACTCATGAGCTCTAGTCCTCTCCCACCTCAGCCTGCCCAGTAACTGGGACTACAGGTGTGCACTACCATCCCAGCTTTAAAGCTTTTCTGATCACTAAATTCAATCTTTAAACCACAAATGTTACCTTCCATATAATTGCAAAGTGAATGTGATTCCATATCAATCAATTTAGAATACTGTGTGCTGTGAAACATTATAATAATTTCCAAGATTCATCACAAAAAGAAAACAAATCTATTTGTCACTCTTTAAATTTGGCAGTGCAAAAACTTTCATAGATTCTTAGAGGGAAGGAGAGCTTAAGGCTTGCCATAGATGTCCAATTCTCTATGCAACTCTCCATTTAAAAATTTTAAGAGTTTTTTAAAGTATTTCCAGATATTAAAGCTTAATATTCCCATTTGGAGTGGTGAAATGAAGCTACCGATCTTCATCCAAAGGAAGTGGTAAATAGGAAAACAGAAAACCAATCATTTGACTTTTATGTAATTCTGTAAACTAGTTACTAAAGATGGCACCTGTGTCCATCAATGTGTACACAAATCAAATCAATTATAATAATATCACACACTATCAAGGAAAAGGCTATGATTAAAAAAAATTTAAAAAAGGGCTAGGTATTTTAAACTCTAATGATTTATAAACAAAAAGGGCATTTATGAGATAACAATAACACTTCACTCAGTCCCAGATGTACAACCTCCAACATTAGTAACACCTTACAACTAGTTACACCTTACGCTAAGGAAGTCTTACATCCTAACTTTCCATTGTATTGGGCACATGGCAAACCATCTCATTTGGTTTGAGCTAAGAAGAGGAGAAAGCATCATTCCTAGCACACAATGGGGTGGAATTTTGAGGGCAATACCTCAACTCTCTCCAAGGAAATTCTCCTTTAGCACCTCTGTGTTAGTCAGCTTTCTGTTGCTATAACAAATCTCAGATATTTGTTGTAACAAATATCTGAGATAAATCAACTTAGAAATAGAAAAATTAGGTGTTGTGGCCCATGCCCATGATTGCAGTACTTGGGAGGATGAGACAGGAGGATCACAGGATCAAGGCCAGTCTCAGAAATTTACCAAGACCCTCCACAACTTAGTAAAAACTTGTTTTGAAATAAAAAACAAAAAAGGCTGGAAGTGTAGCTCAGAGATAGAATGCCCCGGATTCAATCCTCAGTACCAAAAAGAGAGAGAGAGAGAGAGAGAGAGAGAGAAAGAGAGACAGAGAGAGAGAGGCGGGAAGAGTTTATTTTTTTAATCACAGTTTTTGAGGCTTCAGCCCACGGCCAGTTGACCCATTGCTTCCATACCTGTGGCAAGGCCATATATCATGGCAGGAGCACATGGCAAAGGATGCTGCACAATTCATGGTGACCAGGAAGCCAAAGAAAGAGAGTAAGAGGCTGGGGTCCCCATATCTCCTTGAGGGGCACACCTCCAGTCACCTAACTTCCTCCCACTAGGCCCCACCTCTTAAAGGTCCCACCATCTCCCAGTAGTGTTCCAGGCTGGCAACCAAGTCCTTCACACATGAGCCTTTGGGGGACATATCCAAACCATAGCAACCTCAAAGTCCATTTTCTTGGAGGCTTGTGTTGACTGCCTTCAGTAGCACTGAGTGCTCTGTACTCTTTGTCCCTCAATCTCCACTCAATATGTGCTTTTCTTCCTGACTTGGGGATCTCATTTGAATATTCACCTCACCTTAGGAAGTTACCTAGTAATAAGATGTCAATTCTCCACCCCAGCAACCTCTCATTACTCCTATACCTATGATTAGAGACAAAACCTAGCAAGCTTCGGGAAGGTCTGACTCACGAGATCACACATACTGCAAAAGAATTGCAAGATTTTGCTAATATATTTTCACAGAAACGAGAAGAATGTACTTGAAAGTGAATTTTAAATGTTATAAAATAAAGACACTATCACATTTAGCAAGTTTGAATTTCTTATATAATTAAATATATAATGATCATATAATCCAGAAATTCCACCTCTAGATATATAATCAAGAGAAATGAAAATATCTGTCCAGGAAAACTTATAAATAAATGTTCACAGCAGCATTATTCAAAATATACAAAAGCTGTAAACAACCCAAAGTCCATCCACTAGTGGCTGGGTACACAAGCTGCGGTACCATGCAATAAGAAAGAATAAATGAGCCAGTGCGGTGGCCCACACCTGTCATCCCAGAAGTTGGGAGGCTGAGATAGAAGGATCGCAAGTTCAAAGTCAGCCTCAGCAACCTTGCCAGACTCTCAGCAACTTATCCAGACACTGTTTCCAAATAAAAATAAAAATAGGCTGAGGGTGTAGCTTGGAGGTAGAATGCCCCTGGGTTCAATCCCAGCACCATCCACACACACAAAAAAAAGAATAGATGACTGAAAAAAAGAAAACCACAACATTATGCTGAAGACAATTGCCAGAGAAAGATTACATATCGTATAATTCCTTTTAAATGAAATTCTAAACAGGTAAAACTACACTTTGTGGTAGAAGCCAGATCAGTAGCTCCCTGAGGCAGGGAGCGAGGGAGAATAACAGCAAATGGACACAAGGGAAATTTTTGATTGGCACGGCAGTTATAGTTGTAGACATTTGCCAAAAGTCATTGATCTATAGACTTAAAGTGTGTGAATTTTGTTTTTAATTTTAATTCAATAAAGTCAGTTTTTAAGAAATGGATTAGGGCTGAGGATATAGCTCAGTGGTAGAGCAGTTACCTAGCATGTGTAAGGCCTTGGGTTCAGTCCCTAACAACACACACACACACACACACACACACACACACACACACTTGGGTTCAGTCCCTAGCAACACATACATGCATACACACACACACACACACACACACACACACACACACACACACAAAAGGATGGCACTAAATTTATTGATATGGGTACAGGAATTTGGGGTTTAATTTATTTGCTCCAGTAACTAAGAACAATTACTTTTAGCTTTAACTAAATTAAAGTATTGGTCATGACCTATGGTTAATGAAGTCAAGATCCTAGAACTCTCCAGCATAACTGAAATAATGCAAAAGTTCAAGAAATGGATATATGCTATTCAACCTACACTCACACACACCCCTGTCTCCCAAGAAATATATCAGATACGTGAGCATCATCGGCATCAGTCCTGTGGCGTCGGGTGCTCGCTGTGGGCTGGGAGTGCCAGTGGGCAACATCATTGCAGAGACAAGCTCCCTGACATCAGTGGAGATGATGGATCCCAAAATGACAAAGGTTTCTTGCCAGTGCTGAACCCCCCCCCAAAAAAGTAAATGTAATTACACTATAATGAACAACAGGGAAACACAGTAATCAGAATGACCCAAGCTACAGGAATCTTTACTATGTCTAACTGACCACAGTATCCTTATAAAATATGCTCCCTACTAAAATATTATCTAACATTTCAATGCACATAACCATATACCTCAAGAACTGATGGGCAGGAAACTGAATAAAGGGAAGAAAACTGACTTCTGCTCTAGTTCCCAGACCTGAGCCAGGCCCGGTGCTGCTTGATCAAAGGGGAAACCATCTCCCTTGAAAAGGGAATTTGCAATATAGCCCCAAACTGTGGGAAATCTTTATCCAAGCCTTCTTCCAAAGGAAAAGTGTGCACTAGGTAATAGATCATACTCAGGTGCTGGGGGATTAGCTGATTGTAATTCGCAGAGACAAATGTAATAAGGAATCTCTTTTTTAAAAAAATGTTTTCAGACAGCTTTTAAGCTTCGTCCTTCTCTTCTTTTTCCCTGCATCTGGGAAAACTGTTAAGAAAACATAAGGTGTTCCCTTTGTTGGCACCAGCAGGAACTTTACATCACATGTAGCAAACCTCACCTTGCTCCCATCCTCTAACCAAGATAAGAACCCCAAGGTAGTACAGCCATTTGGGGAAGCAGTATGAAGGTTCCTCTAGAAATGAAAAATAGAATTTCCATATAACAATCCTACTATTCAGTATATATCCAAAGGAAATGAAATAAGTATGTGGAAGAGAAGCAGGTATACCCATGTTCATTACAGCACTAGCCACAACAGCCACGGGAGGGAATCAACATAGCTCTCCATCAACAGATAAATGTATAAAGAAAATGTATATATGTGCAACAGAAGATTATTCAGCTTCCAAATGAAGGAAACCCTGTTATTTATGAGAACATGGATAAACCTGGAGGACATTATGCTGAGTGAAATATACCAGGCACAGAAAGACAAATACCACATGATCTTATTTATATATGGAATCTAAAATGGCCAAACTCATAGAAACAGAGAATAGAATGGGGGTTACTAGGGACTGAGGTGGATGAGACATGTTGATCAAAGGACAACATTTCAGCTCAAAAGGAGGAAGAAGTTACAAAATCTATTATACATAGTGACTATAGTCCATAAAATGTGTTGCATACTTGAAAATTGCTAAGAGCAAACTTTAAGTATTCTTGCCACAAGTAAATGATAAGTATGTTGGGGAAAAAACCTAATGTCCTTTGTTCTCTCAAGCCACATTCAGACCAGGTCAGCAGGCCTGCCTTGCTCTCCCCAAAACTTCATTATGTGAGTAATAAACCTTCCCATCCCCTTGATGTGTGTGTATGTCCAGGACTCACTATGCAAACCACATTTTGAGTGAGGGATCTATCTTGTTTCTGTAGGATAATTCAAAATGCCATTGTAATTCACCACAGTAGGAGCTGAGGGTCTTATGGTGGCTAGGATAGATGGGAGCCTTTTCCCACATATATTTCTCCTCGGAGTGACTCCTAAATTATTTCTTCAGTTTCTGGATATATCACTGAAATCGGCATACCCATTGGCTGACTTAAATTAACATAATTTAATTTACGGGTATTGGCATGAGAAATAGTATGATAGAGCCAAGTGGAAGTTCTGAAACTTCCTCTCCCCATTAGGGTAGAAACCCACAAGCAATACCCCAAACCTAAGGAAACTGAATACATTAGTGGCACCATCAAAGAGTTGAAAAATGCAATGTGTTGATGTTTATTACACGCAATCACTGAGTGTGCCAATTTGGCTCATTCAGCTGGTGGGCAGATCTTGGAGAATAACACTTAACCAGGTGGTGACTACAGTTGCAGCTCTTTCTCCCGTTGGAGTTTCTTACTGGAGCAAATCAATGCAGCCCTTGGCACCTGGTACACAGCTATTCATCTGGCAAATGATTTTTTCTCTATTCGAATTTGAAAATATTATTAGACATAGTTTATTCTTGCCTCAGAATGGACAAAACTATACCTGTGCTCTCACCACAGTGACCTGGGTCAACTCTCTTGCAATGTAAGCTAATTTAGCCTGCAGAGATCTACATTATATTGGCATCACCCATAAAATCTGGTCCATTACATTGACAACATGTTGATTGAACCAGATAAGCAAAAATTGACAAGTACCATTGTATCATATGTATATGCCATACGATGGAAAATAAACCCATGGAAATATAGTGTTGTTACCATAAAGTTTCTAGGGGTCTGATGATCTGGAGCATGTCTGGAATTTTTTTTCAATGGTTAAAGAAAAGTTGTTTTAAAAACACCTTGCACTGATTGTTGCTACAAAAGGGTCACTGGGATCTGCTGTTCTCCTTTGATTTTAGAAATAATGTGTAATCAGTTGGAGTCTGCTGCTCCAACCCATATGGCAAGTAACCCATAAGGCTGCTTGATTTCAATGTGCAGCAGGTCTAGGCTGCTTCTCAAGCTTCTCTGCCACTTGGTCCATGTGCCCAGGCAGATGTAATGGTTCTTGAGGTGCAAATAAAGATGTTGCGTAGAGCCGGGCGTGGTGGCGCACGCTTGTAATCCCAGTACTTTGGGAGGCGGAGACCGGAGGATCCAGGTTCGCGGCCAGCCTCAGCTCGCTCTCTCTCTCTCTCTATCTCTCTCTCTCTCTCTATCTCTATCTCTCTCTCCCTGTCTCTCTCTCTCTCTCTACTTAGTGAGGCCCTCCACAACTTCGTGAGACCCAGTTTCAATATAAAGTATAAAAATTAGGGCCGGGGGTGTAGCGCGGAGGTAGAACGCCCCTGTGTTCAATCCCCGGTACCACAAAAAAAAAAAAGATGCTGCATAGAGACTCTAGGAAAACTAAAATATGTATGTATATATACATACAGTATGGACATCGAGATTTTTGGAACAAAATCATCTTTTTTCTATATAAATCTCCTCTTTTGAAATAGATTTCATGGCTGCTGCCCAGAAATGGATGTGATGACAATTAAGAATCTCTGTAAGTATGAAAGCTCATAATTTACATACTATCATTCAGAATGGAAATGTGTGTGGGGGGGTGTACATTGTGGTACTAGAGATTGAACCCAGGGGTATTCTACCTCTGAGTTACACTCGCAGCCCTTTCTTATTTTTTAATTTGTAACAGGGCCTCTCTAGGTTGCTGAGAGTCTCACTACATTGCTGAGGCTGTCTTGGAACTTGCAATCTCCTGTGTCACCCTCCCAAGTACTAGGATTACAGGCATGAACCACCATGCCCGGTGGGAAAGTTTTTTTTTTTTTTTTTTTTTGCGGTACCGGGGATTGAACCCAGGGGCAGTCTACCTCCGCGCTACACTCCCGGCCCTATTTTTTTATACTTTATTTTGAAACCAGGTCTCACGAAGTTGCAGAGGGCCTCACTAGGTAGAGAGAGAGAGAGACAGGGAAAGAGAGAGGGAGAGAGAGAGAGAGAGAGAGAGAGAGAGAGAGAGCTGAGGC
>PVJS01049970.1:0-14483 GCA_004027185.1 Glis glis | reverse complement strand
GAAGCCCCGCCCACATGCCGCCCAATCGCCGGAAGCCCCGCCCACATGCCGCCCAATCATAGCTGCGCCTGCGCGGGCCGCACCCCCAAGAGTCTGGCTCTGATTGGCTTCCTCGCCTCCGCACCCGTGCGCTAAGAGGCGCCTAGCGCCGGAGGGGCTCCGGCCGCGCGCTTTTCGCGGTGACAGCGACTGACTGCCCAGCGCACCGGGCCAGCAGGTCCCCGAAGTTCCGGCCCAGTGACACGTGACAGGCCAGACTACTCCGAATGGGCTGGCGTGTTGGGTGATGTCCCCAAAAGACCAGCGGGGACGCCCCCAAGTCGGGGCGAAGTCAAGGTCAGCCCAGGTCTCACTCCAGGCTGCAGGACTGGCCCTGGTGCCAGCGAGGACCTCGTTTGTTTACATCGGGCCCAGAGCCAGCTGTCCTCGTAGGACAGGGCCCCAACACCAGAGGTGGCTCGACCTGGAGGCCATACCTGACGGTGTTCTTGGGATCTGCGAGCCCCTGGTGGGACACCTAAAACTGTCACACGGGGATAATTCAGGGCCAGCAAGAGCCCCAAGGGGAAGCCAAAGTAGAGAGTGGGCAAAGACCTGGGCCGGGAGCACTGCTGGTGCTGGGCGTGCTTGAAGCCCTATTGTATTACATATGTGTGCTCTCCTCAGCACCTCGTGTCACCCTGTTTTTCTTGCACAGCACCTCTCTCTGAAATGACCTCATTTCCTTATCTCCCTGTTCTGTGTGTGCTGTCACCTGCGCTAGGAGGGCAGAGACCCTCATGATGCTGGGGTCCCGAGTTCCCTGAGTAGCAGCCCAAGGTTAGCCGGTAGAGCTGGTCCTCCTTGCCGACATGGAAGTTGTCATAGTGGGCCCAAAGCATGAGGTTGTCGATGTCCTGCAGGTTCACGGCCCTCAGTTTGCAGACCTGGCTGGGAGGTCAGGTCTGACATGTGCTCCAGCCCCAGACAGTGGTCACCTGCAGGAGTGGGCACCAGACGTGGGTCGGCACCAACAGGCCACACTTCCCTGCTTCTGTTGGACCTAGTCTAGAGGCTCAGCCCTCCCCTCCCCTGTCCCTGCCCGGGGTGGCTGTGGGGGTCAAAGCTGCAGCCCCAAGAAAGGGGTCCCACCCTTGCCCTGGGCAGCACCCGTCTCCTACCTCCCAAGTCTCCGAAGCCCTGTTTTTTTTTTTTTTTTTTTGGCACTGGGGACTGAACCCAGGGGCATTCTACCTCTGAGCTATATCCCCAGCCCTATTTTTTTATTCTTTTTTTTTTTTTTTGCGGTACTGGGGATGGAACCCAGGGGCGTTCTACCTCCGAGCTACACCCCAGCCCTTTTTTTTATTCTTTATTTTGAAACAGGGTCTCACTAAGTTGCGGATGGCCTCACTCCGATCCTCTGGTCTCAGCCTCCCAAGTACTAGGATTACAAGCGTGCGCCATCACGCCCAGTTCCAAAGCCCTGTTTGTACTTCTGCCAGAGCCTCTCAAAGTCCAGGTGCCTCTCCCTGCCCCAGTCTCAACTCTGAATCACTGTCCAGTACCATTCTCACACATGTCACAGAGAGCCTGGCAGGGGCAGGGCTGTCAGGGCCCTGGCTAACTCATGTAGGCCTGCCCCTCTGACATCCACGTCCCCTACGTGTTTTTTAATTTTTCTTCCTTTTTTTTTGTTGCAGTACTGGGCATTGAACCCAAGAGCATTCTCCCTCCGAGCTATACCCCGGAACTATTTTATTTTTGAAACAAGGTCTTGCTAAATTGTTGAGAGCCTAGCTAAGTTGTTGAGGCTGGTCTCCAGCCTGCAATCCTCCTGTCTCAGCCTCCCAAGTACTAGGATTACAGATGGACACCAACATGCCTGGCTCCCTACATATTTTTTATTTGAAAAATGTGGCCAGGCATGGTGACACTCATCTGTAATCCTAGTACTTGGGAGGCTGAGACAGGAGGATCACAGGTTTGAGAACAGCCTTAGCAAGTAGCAAAATTTTCAGCAACCTAGCGAGACTGTTTCAAAACAAAAATTAATAAAAAAGGCTGGGAGTATAGCTTGGAGGTAGAATGCCCTTGGGTTCAATCCCCAGTACCACAAAAAAAAAGAAGAAAGGAAAGATGCATTTCTTATTGTTTTTCTGATTATCAATCTAATACAAGCATATATTATAAGCTGGGTGTGGTGACACACACCTTTAATCCCAGTACTTGGGAGGCTGAGACAGGAGGTTTGAGGAGGCCAGCCTCAGCAACTTAGCAAGACCCTGTTTCCAAACAGAAAATAAAATAGGGCTGGGGGGTATAGCTTGGAGGTAGAATGCCCCTGGATTTAATCCCTAGTACCATTAAATAAATAAGTATATGTATATGTATAAATAAATATATTATATATGTATAATAACAGAAATTTGGATTTTCAGAAATAGAGCAGGAACTGGGCATGGTGGCACATGCTTGTAATCCTGGTACTTGGGAGGCTGAGACAGGAGGATCATAGGTTGGCGGCCAGCCTCAGCTACTTAGTGAGGCCCTCTACAACTTAGTGAGACCCTGTTTCAAAATAAAGAATAAAAAATAGGGCTTGGGGTACTACAAAAAAGGGGGGGCAGAGACCCACAGCCCAGTGGCTGCTGTCTGGTACACTGACTCTGCCCCAGGCCTGAGTCTTGGCTGTGCCACCACAATTTCGTTCACTCCCTTAGAGGCAGAAGTGTAGGGGGTGCCCAGCCCCTCTGCATGCGAACAGCCCTCAGAGAACACCTCTGTGTTCTCAGGGCAGGTGGCCGGAGCCCCCTGGCAGAGCGAGCCGTCCTCTCTGCCCTTCCCAACCATGAGCACCGGCATCCCATTCTTGCCGGACTCGGGCATGAAGCACCTCGAGGGCCCCTCTGCAGTGCAGTGTGTGGACAGGCTGCTCACCTGGAAGGGGACACTGGCCCCCTTGGACTGGATGGTGTACCTGGGCTGTCAGCCTTGGGCTCATCTGCCAGAAGGGGGTCAGGGCGGCACCTCCCCAGGCTCACCCTGCAGCCGGGTAGCCCCACCCACTCAAGGCCACAGCTGCCTCCTCTCTGAGGCAGGTGGCAGTGAGCTTCCCAGCCCTATGCTGCATTCCTGCCACCACAGGACAGTTTCCAAGCCTGACGTGGGCCTCACCTGCAGCCTCAGGGTCTGCCTTGCTCTGGTGGCAGTGGTCTAGGGCTGCTCCAGGCTGCTGGCCCCTCCTGCAAGGGCTTAAAGCAGCCTGTGTCTTGGGTGCCCTGACCTGGACACAGACCCAGGCAGGTCCTGAGTGGCAGTGAGAAGTCTTGCTGGAGCCGGGCGTGGTGGTGCACGCCTGTAATCCCAGTACTTGAGAGGCTGAGACAGGAGGATTGCAGGTTCGAGGACAGCCTGTCTCAGCAAGTAGTGAGACTTTCATCAACCTAGCAAGACCCTGTTTCAACGTAAAAATACAGGGCTTGAGGTGTAGCTCAGAGATAGAATGTCTCTGGGTTCAATCCCCAGTACCAATGAAAAAAAAAAAAGTCTTGCTGAGTGTGAACCGCTGCCTGGGCTGGGAGAAGAGGCCAGGCTGCACAAGGCTCTGCAGAGGGCCCGGCTAGCCCCTACCCACCTCTCCCTCACACCTCACACCTGACCCAGCCAGACTTTGGGGTTTCAGAGTCACCACCTGGGCCTGTGGAGAGATGTGGTCGGTCCAGGGCAGGCTTGGGGGCCCTGAAGCTCCAGCCCACCTCTGAGCCAGAGTCCCACCTGTCGATTGTTCTTACCCGCCTCTGACGCTGGATTACAAAGCTAACCCTGGCCAGAGAGAGGACAGCAAGACCCAGCGCAGGGGAGGTGGCCATGCTTCCGAGGGACAGACCTGTGGGGAGGAGCCCACCCAGCACCCCCAGCCAAGCCCTTCGCACGCTGGCCTCCCCCGCCCCCCACGCTCACTGTTCTTTTTCTGGGCAGGTCCAGGCTGCTGGTCCCACTGGGCTTTTATTCAAGCCCAAGGCTGGCCCCACCTCCTCCCCTCCTGTGTTCAAGTGCTTGTGCAAGCCAGGTGTGGAGCTGGGTGTGAAGGGGCTCTGAGCATGCCCTTGGCCTGGAACTGCCCCCCTTGGTGGGGTGGGGGCGCTTGCTGGGTGTGGGCAGGAGCCAGGCCCCGTGTCCTTTGCTGAGGTGGGCAGCATGTCCCCCAGGACCCAGGTAGAGGGTTCAGCATCCTGCACCCAGGGCAAGGGACACAGAAGGCCAGCTCCCGTCACCTGAGCCCCATTCCCACACACTTCATAAAACAGGAGCTTCCAAAATTAGAATTTATTCAGTTTCTAAGGAAGGAATCCACAAGCGAGACAGGAAGGACAGAGCCAACCCCACTGGTCCAGCAGGGCTTCACCTGGCCAGATGAGTCAACACAGACAGTGCACGTGGCCCTGGGCCCTGACTGGGCTGTGCGGATGCTGTCAACAGCGCGAGGGCTCCTGCATGGACTGCTGGGGCAGAGCGTGACTGGCTGCAGCCCAGGCTCATAGCTCATCGTGGCGCTTGCCGGCACACAGGCTGGCTGTCCACCAAGGGTCAGGGTGGCCCGAGTGCCCCCGCAGGAAGCAGGCTCGAGCCCCTCCCAGCCCTAGGAGGGTGGCAGGTACAAGGTGCACCCCACAGGGCGGGTCCAGACCCCAGAGTGGGCCTGCTGGCGTGCACGTGCCCACTCAGGACACAGACACAAAGAAAGACTCCCTCTTTGTCCCAACTGGACTTAAGGCTTGTATTTCCTGACGTTTGCTCCAGTTTTCTTTTTCTTTGAAGTTAAAATTACCTGAGTAAAAAAATCTTCAGACATTTAAAAAAGCCCCAAACGCGGAATCTGGGTAGGCAGATGCAGCCGGGGATGCTGTGGCCCAGGTCAGCGAAGCTCCTGCGAGAGCTGCAGCAAGAGCGGTGGGGCACCAGCCCTTCCAGACCTGGCGGCTGCAGGAACCCAGACCCCTGAGAGCGCCCCTGGGCCCGATGTACGCCCGGAGCGCAAGGCACAGTGAGGTAGGCCACAGCCAGGGCTCGCCCAGGCCCACGGGGCGGGCTTGGTCCTGACGCCTGGGGCAAGGGGGCTGGTGGGAAGCCTTAGCTCAGACAGCTCAGTGATCCTTTATTTGAGCAGGTTTGGTGGGGAGGGCAGGGGAGGCTTGGCCTGGGCCCCCATGGGGGGTGGCTTGGATGCACCTGCACCCAGGAAGATCCCTGGTGGCGCCGGCTCCTCGGGAGCCCCAGCTGCAACGAGGGCGAGTGGCTGGCCCTCCTACTGGTTTGGCCGGGCCTCGGACACCCTCTGGAGGCAGTACCGAGCAGCGGGCAGCGACAGGACCAGGCTCACGGTGCGGCGGCCCATCCAGTACAAGCTGTAGCCAAGCAGGCCGAAGAAGACAGTCTTCACAGCCAGCCGGGACACTCTGCCCGAGATGGACGGCGGGGGGACTCTGGGGAGGGAGGGGCAGGCTGGGCCTGGCTGGTGCATGCGCTCCCAGCCCCAGCCGCCCTTGCGTGGGTCCCCGCCTCCACTGGGGTTTGTGGGTGGGCCCTGGGCGGGAGTGGGGCAGGCGCTCACGTCATGATTTCCTGGATGTTGAGGTCTGTGCTCCAGTTCTTCTCGATGCCGGGCACGTGGCCCATGCCCACGACACCCACGACCACGGAGGGGACACACTTCCGGGGCTCGGCTGTGGGGGAGAGGGGTCAGCAGCAGCAGCGGGGAGGATCCGGTCCCCACCTCCCCACCCTCTACCCCTGCCGGCTGGCCTGCCACCTTCAGAGGCACGTGGCAGCTCCAGGCGCCTGGCAGCCTGCCGCAGTGCGTGGGTCAGGTAGATGTCACGCTCGGCCACGATGGTGCGGTGCAGGTCGGGGAACTCCCCGATCATCTCGGCCATCATCTGCTCCAACAGGTCCTTCTGCTTGCAGCGCTCCACATCATCCTTGCTGGGGGCAGAGGGCATGCTGCCAGCCCCGCAGGGATGGCCCAGCGCAGGGACCACAGCCCGTGTACCGAGGGTTATTACAGGAGGAGGGGCTCAGGGGTGTGTGAAGAGGTCAGCCTCTGGCGTGCTGGAGCCCAGGTGGGCTGCCCTACCTGATGGGGTCTGACAGGAAGCACAGGCCCCAGGCCAGCTTGACCTTCTGCCAAAAGGAGAGCGCGGCGATGGCCCTCTTGAAGGTGACTGGGATGGGCCGGTCACCCAGGTGGAACTTGCAGAAAGGCACCTTGCTGGCCTGGAGCAGAAGACAGGCGTGGGGATTGCGGGCCAGGCAGTCCCACCACCCCCTCACTCCCAGAATGGCGGCCACAGTCCCCTGGCTGTGCCTGGTGCTCACCTCCTTGAAGGCCTCCCTGAACTCGCCTCCAGGAGCCATGCCCAGCTGCTCTGTGATGTGCGCGGACACCTTCAGTAGCAGCATCTGCATGAGCCCAGACATGAGCCCGTTCTGCAGGGAGAGGAGGGACATGAGATGCTGCTCACAGGGTGCAGCACCAGGACGCAGGGGCCCTCGGGCTCCCTCTGTGCCTGAGGCAGGTGGTCTGGCATGCAAAGAGGGCTGGATCTCAGAGCGGGGCTCAACAGTCACTTCTTTCTTTTTTTGAGGTACTGGGGATTGAACCCAGGGGCATTCTATCTCTGAGCTACGACCCCAGCCCTATTATTTATTTACTTATTATTTGTTTATTTATTTGCAGTACTGGGAATTGAATCCAGGGGTGTTCTACCTCTGAGCTATACCCCCAGCCCTACTTTATTCTTTATTTTGAAACAGGGTCTCACTAAGTAGCTGAGGCTGGCCTCTAACCCAGATCCTCCGGTCTCAGCCTCCCAAGCACTGGGATTACAAGTGTGCGCCAACATGCCAACACGCCCGGCTCCTATTTTTTATTATTTTGAAACAGGGTCTCACTAAGTTGTGGAGGGCCTCACTAAGTAGCTGAGGCTGGCTGTGAACCTTCGATCTTCCTCTCTCAGCCTCCGAGGTACTGGTATTATAAGTGTGCAACACCACACCCAGCTTCAACAGTTACTTTTCCAATGTGTTTTATTTTTAAAAAAGTTATTTCTTGCTGGGCATGGTGACACATGCCTGTACTCCCAGTACTTGGGAGGGTGAGATAGAAGGATCGCAGGTTCACCAACAGCCTCAACAACTTAGCAAGGCCCTCAGCAACTTAGTGAGATATTGTTTCAAAACAAAAAATAAGGCTGGGGGTGTAAGCTCAGAGGAAGAATGCCTTTGGGTTGAATCTCCAGTAACACACACACACACACACACACACACACACACACACACACACACGCACACGCGTGCACGTGTACACAGTTCTTTCTTTATGGGACAGCTATGGGTATTGGAAAGGGGCTGTCCCACACTGCCACAGATGGCCTCATCTGAGGGCCTGACAGTGGGCATGAGGTACAGGTGGTACCCAGGGCCTCAGAGGCTGCCTCACTGCTCATGCCCACCTGCTGAGGCCAACAGAGGTGGACGCATGGATGCCTGGCAGGCCATGTCCACGCTGACCACAGCACAGGCTGCCTCTGGGGCTCACCAGGCCGCTGGGCCTGAGGCACGGGTCGGTGCACTGAGATCCCCCTGTGGCCCCACTCTACAGGGCCAGGAGGCCCTGGCACAAGCCCCGTGTCCCTGGTAGGATCTCCCCACGAGCAGCTGACCTTCCTGGGAAGGTCTGCCCTTGGCTCCTGGAGGCGCCTCTGTGCTGGAGATGTTCTGCTGACAGTAGCATCCTTGCTGACCTGGGGCTCAGGCCACACCAGGTCCAGGCTAACCATGAGACTTCTGGTGGGTACCTGGGCCAGGTGTACCTGGGTCAGCTCCCAGAGAAGCTGAAGGCCAAGGTCAGCTGTGCCCATGTGGCTGGTCCCATAAAAACTCTGGATGCCAGAGTGCAGTGAGTATCCCCGGTCAGCAACACCAGTGCAGCGTTACACATCATGCTGGGGGACCTAGTGCCCTCCAAGGCCCTCCAAGCCCTCCGAGACCCCTGGGGAGGACTGAGCAACCTCCAAGACCCCCCCCCGGAAGAACTGCATGCCTTCTGAGACCTCCCCAGAAGGACCGAGTGCCTTCTAAGACCTCCCCCAGGAGGATCAAGCAACTTCTGCAACCCCCTGGGGGAGGTCTAAGCACCCTCCGAGATACCCCCCCAGGACCGAGTGTCCTCTGAGATCCTCTCTCTGGAAGACCTAGTGCCCTCTAAGACCACCCCAGGGAAGACCAAGGGCCCTCCGAGACACCTCAGGGAGAACCGAGTGCCTTCTGAGATCCCCCCTCAGGACCGAGCGCTTTCCAAGGCATCCCAGGGAGGACTAAGGGTCCTCCAAGACCCCCTCAGTACTGAGTGCCTTCGGAGATCCCCCCACTGAGCACTGAGATCCCCCCAGGCGGGGACAAGGAGCAGCTGAGCCGTGTCTCCCAGGCCTGGCCCCCACCCCTTCCCCCAGGCGTACCTGCCTCACGGCCTGCTGCAGCTTCTCCAGGCTGACCTCCTTGGCCTCACGCAGCAGCGTCCTCTCGTCCATCTTCAGCATGGACACACGGTACTGGCAGAGCTCCACGACCACCACGTCAGGCTGCACCTCCCGGATGGTCTGCAGGCAGGGTCGTGCCTCAGTGCACACAGCCACCCCATGCCCTCCACAGGGCAGACCCGACACAGAGCCCTGGGGACAGCGTGCACTTCCCAGCACTAAGGCCTCTGCTGGGGGGGGGCATGCAGTTCTTCAAGCAACAGAAGGAAGTTACAGACCAGGCTCGCTTGATGAAGACAAAAAGCGCAAGTGCCACGGCTGCACAGGAGGCGCCCTCCCCACTCCCAGGCTGCCTGCGTACCCCGCGGTGGCCTTGCAGCAGAGCCACACTTACCTTCACCACGTCCCGCTTACTGTCGTCGCTGAAGTGGGCGGTGCCCACCACGTACACCCTGCTCCCGTCCTCGGCCACCAGCTGGGTTACCGTGCGTGGCAGGTTGGGCCGCTCCCGCCGCCGCTTCATCTTCATCTCCAGCAGCAGGTTGAAGGCGTCCACGTCAGCTACAGCAATGGCAGAGGCCAGTGGGCGGAGGCCCAGCTCTGGGGGACAGTGCCACAAACTGGCAGCCAGGGCTCTGTGGACCTTTCTGGGCTCTCAGGGTTGCAGATGGTGGGGTGGGAGCTGTCCTGTGGGGCACAATTGCCCCGACAAGCAGCATATCCTACACATGCCAAGGTGACTGGACAGGCTAACTACATCTGCGGCCTGGGCACTGTCCAAGGGGCTGGGGTCTCAGGAGCTCTGCCCCACATCCCACCCAGGCTGCCACAGGGGAGTGCGAGGATGGGACAGCGGTTAACAGGTGCCCTAGAGGGGTCCCAGGTCCTGCTCAACCCCAACAAGAATCGCATTGAGGGAACAGGAGAGGGGCTGGAAGCAGTCAAGGCTCCATGGGAGGGAACTGGGGCTCAGTGAGGGCAGGGCTCCTGATGTGCCCACCCCACTCATGCTCAAGAACCCTCCGTGATGCCCCTGGCCCGCCCCTATCCCAAGGGCCCAGCACTGGGGATGTGCCCAGACCCAAGGGAAGACATACACAGGTTCTGGGGTTCTCCCGAAAGCACCCTGGGCACTGACTCTGAGGCCCCCGAAGCCACGACAGGTCCCATGTCAGCCTGCGGATGGAGGAAAGTTCAGGCTGGGTGCCGGTGCCCACACTCCCCAGGCAGCTGCCCGTGAACTCTGGCCCACAGGTCAGGCGCTCCCAGGGCACACTGCCGCAGGCTCCCCACCGCAGGGCCTGCCCCGCCAAGAGGCTCCCTGCTGGACTGGAAGACCCAGTGACTGTGGAGCTCTTTGCAGACCTGCAGCTGCAAGGAGTGACCCATGGAAGCCACACAGGGCGGGCGGCGTCCCTGGCCCCTCACCTCCTGAGGTGGCTGCTCCTCCCCCTCCATGGCTGGGCAGCAGCTTCCCAATTGATGACGGATGTCGCCTGAGGAGACAGGACACGGTTCTCACCAGGGGCCCCAGGACAGGGGTGTGACCTCAGGCTCCCTGCCTGACGCAAGCTGCTGAGGTCCAGGGTCCTTTGGGGCTGGGCCTGGTTGGAGAGGGGCTGGCAGCCTCCACAAGTAAAACATGGATGGGTGCCTAAGTCAAGTCCCAGGCACACCAGAGACCAGCACTGAGAGCAAACACAATGGGAGAATACCAGGTGGAGATGGGCCAAGCCCCTGAGGGTCTATTTCAGGACACAGTGAGGTGACTGCTGTCCCTGCGGCATGAGCTCCAAGGCCTCTGTGCAGAAGCTTCAAAGAAACCCTCAACCCTTCAGTAACAGCAGTGCAGGCGGTGACAACAGTGTGGACATCGGACAGACACACAGGAACCACACAGGTTAGTGTCCTCAGGTCCGTTTCTTCAGCTTAAGAGAAAAGGAGCCATGTGGAAGGAATCCTGTTAGAGATGCCACCAGGGCCCAGGGGGCCCACAGAGCACCAGCCCTGGCATTGGGGCTTCTGTGTCCCTCAGAAAGGAACAGGAGCTTGGGGAGAGGAGCTTGGAACGTGAGATGGCACACAGAGGGACGAGTGACGCATCAGTCCCCAGTGACTGAGCGCTGGCCATGAGGCTCTTTCTGGACCTGCTCAGTTAAGGTCAAGGGTCTTCAGAACCTCCTGGTGGATGGATGTTCCACTACCTAGTAGAACCTTAAAATATTCAAACCTGAATCTTTGAGCATCTCAGAGCCTCAGCAGTCAGGCGCTGTCAACACCATGAGGACACTTAGCACTTGCAGATGTGGGAGCAGGCCGCACGGCCTCTTGCCATGGTCCCTGAACAAATGTGCCGCAGGGGAACAGCCGCAGGCACAGTGGCCAAGGTCGGCGCAGGGGCTGGTCTGGGCCCCGACTTGAGAAAGCTGTTTAAAACCCCATGAATCTGCTGAAGTAACCTGACCACTGGATCTTGTAATCTTTCAATTTGCCTTTGGCTGTGGCAAGGCAGCAGGGTTCTGTTTTGAGAGGTCTCCCTGTGTCAGACGTGCACTGAGGAAATGGGTCTTGAAGGAGCCTTGCTGGGTGCGGCTGCCGCAGGGCTCCACCACGCAGCCCCTCTGGGCTCACTTGTGCACTTCTCACAACTTTCACAATTATGGGAAAACGATAGCAAGTGAACGTGGTGCTTCCTTGAACTCTTCCCCTTGGTCAGGTCAGGCTGCTGTGGCGCAGAAGCCCTTCGCAGCCTAGGCCAAGCTGCAAGCCCAGTCACTGCACCCCGACTCACTTCCTCATTGGGAAAGAACACAGTGCAGTGTCCGGGTGGGCAGTCTCTCTAGACCTAACCAAACGCCTGACATGGTGTCCAGGCACTAGACGTGCCTTGGCACCAGCCAAGGAGGAAGGCCATCCTGAGCACAGTGGGCCATCTGGAAGAACTGGTGTGGGGCAGGGGGCAGGGCCAGGAAGAAAATGGGCCCCAGGGTGGAGGGAGGCTAGCCAAGACTAAGAAGTGTTGCGGTCAGACCACAAGCCACCTCTGAAACCAAGTTCTCGAGCCCATGGAGCCTCCAGCTGCTGCCGAGGGGAAGGGGGGCCACCCCACAGGCATGGCCTGGTCCCCTCCCCTCCCCTGGGTTTCTGAGTCTGGAACCCACCCTACCCTGGGCAATATAAAGGTCAGCACGTCTGGGAAGAAGATGCTGGCTCCAGGTTTGTGCACAGCCAGGTCTCTGCCAAATCCCACAGGCATCATCTGAACCTCACCCCCAGACCCCTTCTTCCTTTCCTTACAGACGAAAGCACTCCATCTGTGCAAGGCACTGACTGATACACAAGCAGGACGGTGTGCTGGGAGGGCTTGGGGAAGACCCTCTTAAACCCCAAGCAGCAGCCCAACAGGAAAACAAGAGATGATCGTCCTTAGTCCAGCACAACACGCGGAAGCAAACGATTCTTATTTACAAGCAGCGCAAAGCTGCCGAAGCATGAAAGAAAAACTTAAAAAAAAATACCCTTGCCGGGCGTGGTGGCGCACGCTTGTAATCCCAGTACTTTGGGAGGTGGAGACCGGAGGATCCAGGTTCGCAGCCAGCCTCAGCTCTCTTTCTCTCTCCCTGTCTCTCTCTCTCTCCTTAGTGAGGCCCTCCGCAACTTTGTGAGACCCGGTTTCAAAATAAAGTATAAAAAATAGGGCTGGGGGTGTAGTGTGGAGGTAGAACGCCCCTGGGTTCAATCCCCGGTACAGCAAATAAATAAATAAAATACCCTGTGCAGTCTGGCAGGAGGCTGTGGCACTGCCAGCGAATGGGACTGAACCACATCACCTCAGCCTGCCCTGCCCTCCGTGGGCAAGGCAGCCCCAGGTCTGTGGTCAGCCAGGCCAGACCTACCCTCTGCAGCCTGCCCAGGGCGTGCGTGGGCCCGAGGGGGACAGGGCAGCCCTGAGGGCTGGGGTGAGAGCTCCCAGGCTGCTCTGGAGAGGCTCAGGCCTGCAGCAGGGACTGATCTCGCCTCATCACCTCAGGAGTTGGGGGGGTGGAGTGATCAGGGAGTCTAGCCAGGGGCCAATCCCCCGCCACCCTACAACAGCCAGGCCACCCAAGTGCAGCATCAGGGCTCCCAGCCCTGGCCCCTGCAGCCACTCACCAAGGGCAGAGCCTGCCCAGTGTGGGGGTGGCCAGGCAGGAAAGCCACCAAGGGACCCCAGCACCGAGAGCCTGTGATTCTGAGCGTGTGTCCCTGAGATGATCCACATATATCCATACTTCCCAACACTCTGATGTCCTTACTTGTGGATGTAGTTTTAGCAAGTCACTACCCTCGCCCTGCATGGTGTTTGTAGCTGGGGTCTAGAGTCTGGCTTCCACCTCCCTGTGCCCACCCGAGTGTCCGGCTGTACATCTGCTTCCTGCCAGTCCTTTTCAGACAAGCTCAAGCCCTCAGCAGAGATGGCAGATTCCTTGCTGCCACACCCTGGAGATAAATGCCTCTCCTCCTCTCTAAATATCCAGCAGGTGGCTGGCAGCTTCCAGCCCTGTACTCTGCCACACCACCAGGCCAGTGCTGGGATTTGTCAGATCAGCTGAGCCAGACTGGGGCAGGTGCTGGACACAACTGTGGGAGTCGCCTCCCGACAGTCTGCAGGGACTTCACAAGACCTACTGTGCCTCAGTTTACAGCAGGGTGCTTAGCATGCACTAGGCTTCCAGGAGAATAAGCCTCAGACCTCTGGGAATTCCTGACACCCTGTAGTGTGCTGAAGAGAAGACATTGGCTCAAAGGGCAGGAAAGGCCCATTCCTGTCAGGGCGCTGCTGGAAGTGCAGCCTTGGGACACGTCAGAGTAGCCCAGGCTCAGCGTGGCACGTGGCTGCCCACATCTGAAACGTTCTGTCAGTCACAGGACTTCAGGGCCCTGCAGTGTGAGGCCACACCCACCTCGGACCGCAGTGCTTAACCCGCCCAGTCCCAGTTCTGCATCCTCCCCAAATTCACACAGGGAAGCCCTAACCCCCAAGGCAAGGGTATGGAAGGGACCGGCTCAGATGAGGCCAGGTCCCCACCATGGGACTGTGTCTTCGTAAGAGACACCAAACAGCTCTGTGAAGACTACAAGCCAGGCAGAGGAGAGCCCTGATCTTGGACTTCCAGCCGCCAGACTGAGAAATAAACATCTGTGGCTAAGTTTCCTAGTCTCGGATACCATGTTATGGCCCCGAGCTGAGAC
This sequence comes from Glis glis, assembly GCA_004027185.1. NCBI lineage: Eukaryota > Metazoa > Chordata > Mammalia > Rodentia > Gliridae > Glis > Glis glis. Next base: position 732 of record PVJS01049970.1, on the reverse strand, counting down.
ACAACACATCGTGCCCCCCTCCCCTTCTGAAAACTGCCTCCCAGACTCCAGCCTGGCTTCTTAGAGCTGGCCAAAAGCTGCTCAGCGCCAAACGGGAGTCCCTAGAAAAGCCCTCCTCTCCCGCTCAGGGAGCCAATGGTTGCGAACTGAACTGTCCCGAGGGCCCCGGGAAGAAAGGGCTAAAATGCTAAAGCCCCGACCTTCCCTTATCCCTGTTTCTGCAGCCTGGTCACTCCAGGTCACCGGAAACCCTCCTGGCCTGGCAGGACGCGCTGAGCGCAGGTGTGGCAGAGCTGGGGGTGGGGAGAGAGGAAACTCTCCTCGCACCCGAGCAGGAGGCCTGGCCGGCTCTCCTGGGACCTGGTTTCTGTTCACCTGGCCGGCCCTGCGCCCCGCAGGCTCTTGCCTACCTGCCCGTCCCGGCATTCTGCCCAGTGTCACGGCCAGCCCCGGGGTCAGCCCTCCCTCCCAGTCACGCCTGGGTGGCAGCACAGGACAGGGCCCCAGGGAGCGCGGGGCACGCGAGGCCAGCGCGCCCTGCGCCCCCGGACCCGGAAGCCGGGGTCTCGCAGTGGCCGGGCTGCTCCAGGCGCGGCCGCGCACTTCCGCGCGCCGCTGGTTATTTCTGGGACGCCCAGGCCGGAGCAGTCTCGCCCCGTCTTGCCGCGCTCGGCGAGGACCCGCGCCCGCCCCCCGCGCTCTCGCTCGCGCCGTTCCGGCGCCAGGAGCCCC
>PVJS01049969.1:0-14485 GCA_004027185.1 Glis glis | reverse complement strand
CTTAGTGAGGCTTCCGCAACTTCGTGAGACCCGGTTTCAAAATAAAGTATAAAAAATAGGGCCGGGGGTGTAGCGCGGAGGTAGAACGCCCCTGGGTTCAATCCCCGGTCCGCAAAAAAAAAAAAAAGAAGGTAGATAGATAGGCTGCTTTCTCAATAACCTTTGTGGCCTGGATAGATATGCCCCAACATTTTTTTTTATATTTCACCATTTTTTTTTTAGATTCGTCAATCTGTGTCCGAATTTGAAGATAAACTTGCTGATCCAGTTAAAGTATGTTCTTCAGCAACAGAAACATACCGAGTTCTGCAAGAGCAGATGGTAAGAGTATGTGGTGACCTCGCTGCTTACATATTCACTCATAAATTTGATTAAACCTCTCTAAAAAAAGTAAGTATTTACCGGGCGTGGTGGCGCACGCTTGTAATCCCAGTACTTTGGGAGGTGGAGACCGGAGGATCCGGGTTCGCGGCCAGCCTCAGCTCTCTCTCTCTCCCTGTCTCTCTCTCTCTCTCTCCTTAGTGTGGCCCTCCGCAACTTCGTGAGACCCGGTTTCAAAATAAAGTATAAAAAATAGGGCCGGGGGTGTAGCGTGGAGGTAGAATGCCCCTGCGTTCAATCCCCGGTACCGCAAAAAAAAAAAGTAAATATTTTATGAGAATTAAAATTGGAAAGATTTTTATGTTAATTATGGAATAATACAGATAAAATCTATTCCTTCAGATAGCAAGAAATGTAAGTATGTAAATGTGTTTTCATTAAATATATATTAAAGGAATATTCATTTAAATATATTTGTCTTTTCATAAGAAACCATGATGTTTTCAAATTATAGCTTTAACGAACCCTTTTGCCTCTTGCGCGAATTATAAAAAAAATTAAGTGTGCAGGAAAAAAATGTGCATAGTGGATTTGAGAATTTAACCTGTTACATTTAAATGTGCAAAGAAGCCAGGCGTGATGGCGCACACTTGTAATCCCAGTACTAGGGAGGCTGAGACAGGAGGATCTGGGTTCGTGGCCAGCCTCAGCTACTTAGTGAAGCCCTGTTTCAAAATATAGAATAAAAAGGGGTGGGAGTGTAGCTTGGAGGTAGAATGCCCCTGAGTTCCGTCCCCAGTACTGCAAAAAAAAAAAAATGTGCAAAGAATTAATTCTCACCATCCTGTTTCCAAAGACTGACTTTTCTGATCTGGTCCTTGAACTAGTGATCATCCTCAAATCTTTGCAAGACAATCAACAGATGGCTTTGGCAGAATTAGGGGGATGGGGGAAGGAGCAAAAAGGGAGAAACACACACAAAGAAATACTAAAAAGAAACACGTTCATTAATAAACAAAAGTACAAATATCCCTCCCTCGTGTGCATGTGTACACATCCATACATACACACAGAGATGGGGCTGCGGCCATGGTAAGCAAATGATTGACAAGGCACGCCTGCAAAGGGGCGGGGATTTACATTGTTTGAATATTCATAAGGAGAATGCATTTTTGTGTTACTTATGTAATTTTTTCAAACTACAAAAAAATGAAGAAAAATAAGAAAATCCAATTCAGCAACCTTGTTTTAATACACAATTAAGTTAATAATAGAGTACCAGAGAGGATAACATTCTGGTTTTTTCTAATAATTAGATTTCTCTGTCTTGATTTTATAATCTCTAAAATGGGAAATAATGAAAGCACATGCCTCTTCGGGTCTTAGGAAGATTAAATAAGTTAATACATGGAATGCGCAAGGCATAGTACCTCTCGCATTCTGAGGTGTCTTATCATTATTATCATTATCATTGATTCCTGGCAGCACCTATGTCAATCATAATTCTTTAAACACACACATACATACATATATATGCATATATATATATATATATATATATATATATATATGTATTTTTTTAATGAGGTCTCACTCTGTTGACCAGGCTGGTCTCTAACTCCTGGGCTCAAGCAATCCTCCTGCCTCAGCCTCCCAAGTAGGTAGGTCTCTACTCACACCACTGTGTTTGGCTTCTTTCCATATTTTTTATAGAAGTTATAGCATATTACATGTTGCTATTGTAAATTAAGAATAGGGTTTTAGGATACATATTTAGCATTACATGAATAATAATTTTCACAAATTTTCTGAATTATGAAGGGAACGTCAACGTGATGCAGATCTACAGCGCCACATTCGTATCTGGAGAAAATCTCTCCATCTCCTTTTTGATTCCCACATCCATGAAGTAACTTTTCTCCTCATTTTCACCCTGCCTTGCTGCAAGTCGTGGTGAGGCAGTTTTCAAAACCATTGGCGTTTACTGCAAACGAGAGAAAATATTTCCTGGTGATGCGTCTCAAAGAATAGCCCAGGTTTCAGTGTTCAGTCCTGGCTTCTGTCGTCCGGCAGTGCCCTCGTTCACAGCTTCCTTTCTCGATTTCAGTTACCTGCAGTCAACCTTGGGCCCAAAATGCTAAATGGAAAGTCTCAGAAATAAACCATGTAAGCCGGGCGTGGTGGCGCACGCTTGTAATCCCAGTACTTTGGGAGGCGGAGACAGAAGGATCCTGGTTCGCAGCCAGCCTCAGCTCTCTCTCTCTCTCATCTGTCTCTGTCTCTCTCATCTGTCTCTGTCTCTCTCTCTCTCTACTTAGTGAGGCCCTCTGCAGCTTCGTGAGACCCAGTTTCAAAATAAAGTATAAAAAATAGGGCCGGGGGTGTAGCACGGAGGTAGAACGCCCCTGGGTTCAATCCCCAGTACCGCAAAAAAATAAAAATAAAAAAAATAAACCATGTAGGCCGGGTGTGGTGGCACACGCTTGTTATCCCAATACTTGGGAGGCTGAGACCAGAGGATCCAGGTTCGTGGCCAGCCTCAGCTACTTAGTGAGGCCCTCCGCAACTTAGTGAGACCCTGTTTCAAAATAAGGAATAAAAAATAGGGCTGGGGGGTGTAGCTCAGAGGTAGAATGCCCCTGGGTTCAATCCCCAGTGCCACAAAAAATAAAAGAAATAAACCATAAACCATGTAGACAGTTTGAGTAGCCTTTATTCCAGTAGATTGTCCTAATTGTTCTATTTTAGTATTAGGTGCTGTTGTTAATTTCTTACTGTGCCTAGTTTACAGATTACACCTTACATAGCTATGTGTGTATTGGAGAAAGCATAATATATGTGCAGGGTTTGGCACTATCTGCAGTTTCAGCATCTGCCAATCATCCAGGAACATCTCCTGTGGACAAGGGGCACAGCCCTATTCCTTGTGCACTCTCCGTAGGATCTCTGTCAGGCCCTGGAGTCCCTGAGCAGCACGGTCACTGCCTTCTCAGCCAGCGCCCGGAAGATGGTGAACAGAGAGTCCTGTGTGCAGGAAGCCGCAGCTCTGCAGCAGCAGTACGAGGGGACACTGAGGAGGGCCAAAGAGAGACAGACGGCGCTGGAGAGCCTGCTGGCCCACTGGCAGAGGTGAGCAGCATGTTCTCTTGAGTTAATACCACTATCCAACAGGAAACTGGACAGCCGGGCTGTTCTTTAAGTGAAGGAGGATAATCATCCTGGGTGAATTCTGTAAGTGAAGGAGGATAATCATCCCAGGTCAAAAGTGGTGAACTCATGTGTCTGCTACAAGGAGATCATGATCTTCATTATAACATGTGGTCCCTGGGAGTTGACAACTGTGTGTACATGATTACATATAATACAGATGTAAGCAAGTGCAAACACGCACAAGAAAAGGGAAGGGAGTTTTGTACCTGCACGTCTAGGGACGATACGACCAGCATCGTGTCCTCTATAATGGTTCCTGTTGGACCTACTGGCCTCGTTTGAAAGGTTTAATCTTCTAGCCTGATAACTTGGAATGAATTTGTTACTTTTCTCTGTTTTCTTTAGGCTAGAAAAAGATCTGTCATCCTTTTTGACCTGGTTAGAGCGGTGTGAAGCCACGGCCAGTTCCCCGGAAATGGACATTTCTACAGATCGAGTCAAAGCAGAGGGTGAACTTCAGTTAATACAGGCAAGTTCAAGGAAGTACCGGGAAGGCAAGTGATAGGCTCTTTGTCACAGTTGCATCATTTTAAAAATAAATAAACCTCTAGTCCTCTAGCCCAAATGTCTTGCTCTGGCTTTGTGGTCCGTAGAGTATCATTTGATGTCAAGGTGTATGTCCTCTAAAGAAGAGAGTCACCCTGACCTCAGAGACAAAAGAATGATAAGAAGAGCTTTGCAGGGATTGGTTATTGAGGTGTGTTCGACAATCCTATAACATAATGTCCAGCATTAGTATAAAACTGGTCTGGCAGGGGAGTTGTGAGAAAGATGTGCAGTAATGTAGCCAAAATGAGGTTGACTATCAGTTAATGATCTCTGAAGCTGGTAATTGGCAGAATCTCTCGACTTCTGTATTTATATGAATCTTCCATACTAAAAAAAAGTGTTTTTAAGAGAGAAATAACACAATATAGAAGAAATCAGCAGTAATGATTATTTTCAAGCAAGATAGAAAAACATGTACAAAGGTGGATAATAGGTAGAAAGACAAAGAATACTACTTTATTACATCCTTGAAGGAGACAATATTTTAAAACTAAAAGCCACAGACAATATTACTGATTTCTGGAGATTCATACTTTGCAAGAAGTGATGCTGTCTGCCCTCCTCAAATTCAACAGGCACATTTGCTGCTCAGTAGCACTTTGTGGCAGTACAGATTTTTATCCCAACCATCACCTTTTCTAATAGGCTTAAGATAAAGCTCAGTTCCATTCATTTTTATAATTCCTTCTCTTAAGACTCCATCAGAGGTATCTGGAGCATCTGAACCTATGGCCCCATCTTCACATTTTCCTCCGTCCTTGGCTTTGAAGGCACGCCGTATCCCTGGCTCGCCCACTTCTCTGGTTTATGAAACATGGGTGTTCTGCATTCATCTTCTAAAAATCCCTTCTCAGAAAACTGCAGTGACGGCCCGAGGATAAAGGGCAATCAGTGTGGTTCTTATCACCTTATAAACACAGAAGGAGCCCCCAGAGGGGGAGTCACAGCCCCTTTCCTCAAAATCAACAAAGCTCAGACTCAAAGATACCTGGGTGCGTCACACTGTAGTCATGTGTGTTTCTATATGGACACTAAATAGGAGTGCGAGGCCAGACACTGTGTCCACACCCTGTGTCACCAGCCAAGTCACCTCTCCCTTGTGGGCTGACCGTGACACACACATCCCCACCTCCTGGCCTGCTCTTTCCTGGGTCCTACTCAGCACAAGTCTCAATTCTGCTTTGGGGACATTCTGTCATTCATAAGTTAGGTAGTCCTTCCTCCGATGTTTTTAATAGTCTTGCTTCTGTCACAGATGGGGTGTCCCTAGGAAGGGAAAGAAAGTGTTTTGACAAGTTTCTACTATGTGCTGTGCTACACCCATCCTCTCACTTAATGCCATTTGTGTTCTTATATATCTATATGAGTCTTTGTATCTTATCTCTTATTAGGTAGGAACCACAACTTTAATACACTCTCATAGCACCTAAGATATCCATTGCTTAATTTGATTTAAAAAAATAAATGGAAGCCGGGCATGGTGGCGCAAGCTTGTATTCCCAGTACCTGGGAGGCTGAGACCGGAGGATCGCAGGTTCAAGGCCAGCCTCAGCTGCTTAGTGAGGCCCTCTGCAACTTAGTAAGACCTTGTTTCAAAATAAAGAATAAAAAATAGGGCTGGGGGTATAGCCCGAAGATAGAATGTCCCTGGGTTCAATCCCCAGTACCACAAAAAAAAATGATTTTGTTGCATGCAAATAAAATGAAGAGCCCTTAAGTTCCCCAGTTTGACCTAACATTGTCTCTAAACAGAGAGAGGCACCATGTTCCCAGTACCTAAAAGTACATCTCTGCTATTGTTAGATGTGCGCTGGTTCTCTTCCAAATTTTTTATTCTCTTCGCCTACTCAATTTCTTCATCCTGTAAGAAATTCACACCTTCCAAATTTGCCTAACTTATAACTCAGCCTCCAGAAAACTTATTCAGGTTTCAGTAGTGTCTTAAAAATTGCATTAAAAGGTGAATTGGCTCCATTGCTAAATCGTGAAAGTGCCCTCCAGTGGATTGGCCTCACTTTGCCAGTGTGGACAGAACTGTGGGTGACACCCGCCTGTGTCACATGACCCTTCCCGTTCAGTGCCCGCGGGGTGAGGTCTGTGCTGTTCCTCTCTCCTCAGGGACTACAGAACGAAGTTGTATCTCAGGCCTCGTTCTACAACAACCTTTTGCAGTTGAAGGAATCGCTGTTCTCGGCGGCTTCCAAAGACGACGTGAAGACGATGAGACTGCATTTGGAGCAGTTGGACGAGAGATGGAGAGAGCTACCACAGGTCATTGGCAAAAGGTTGGTTCTAAAAAAACTAAAACTGATACTGTTCATTTCTTTTCATTTTAAATGGTGAGTAGATAAATGAGAACATTATTTTGTTTATTTTACTTAACTCAGCTGTCCAGGGGATAATTACAGAATGGAAAAAAACCTACTTTGTCATTTTAAAAATCAAGATCTTTAGCCGGGTGCTGTGGCACGGGTCTGTAATTCCAGTACTTGGGAGGCTCAGACAGGAGGATAGCAGGTTCGAGGTCAGCCTCAGCAACTTAGCAAGACTCTCAGCAGCTTAGCAAGACCCTGTTTCAGAATAAAATATAGAAAGGGCTGACGGTGTAGCTTAGAGGTAGAATGCCCCTGAGTTCAATCCCCAATACCAAAAAAGAAAAAAATTCAATACCCTCAAAATTGTGCATGGCTGGAGAATCTTAATTCAAAATTTTAGTCTCACACTGAGGGAAAAATGTTTAAACTAATTGAAAGACATTGAAGAGAGCACAGTTGCTAATGTTTATATTATTTATTGCCTGAGCTGTTTGTATATGAGAGAAAAACAGTCACTAAAATGTTACCTCACATGATATTCTCAACTAGGCATATAATATCTACCTCAGCTACTCATTTTCATTCCAATATTGATTTCTGGACAAGGCAAGGGAAATTGTTACTATATTAAATGAAGGCAAAAATAGGTTAACTCTTAACCAAGTAGATAATTAACAATTGTCATGTATATCTTTCTAATTCAAGAGAACAAATCTCCTTAAATTGGTATTGATTGCCGATGTGATCTTGGGTAAGCATTTAACCTTGCTGACCATTTTAAAAATTCATTCATTCAGCAAACATTTATTGAGTTTCTGAAATGAATGGAGCACTCTCCAGTGTACTGCAGGCCACTCTCTAAGTGCATGGAGCTTGTACTGACTCCATTGTTCGTTCATTCATTCATTCAGTCAGTCAGTCAGTCAGTCAATCAACAAATACTTATTGGTTATAACTTGAGTTCCAGGCATGCTATCAAATACTGGAGGCATAAAAATGAACAAACCCTGACCTGAGGCATTTTACAGATGAGTGTGGGGATAACGAGAAAAGCGGTGAGAGAGGTGAGCCACAGCGCCTGGGCATTTGGATGTGTCCAAGAAAGGCTTACCGAAGGCACCGATGCCCCCTCTTGAGAGATGAACGCTCCTCTGTAAAACAGAGCAGGATCTGCCCTCGCCTGTCTCTGAGGAAAAGGACATTAACACTGACGCAAATGTGTGAAGGCATTTAGAGCAGACTTTATACATAAAAAAATACTGTGTAGAAGATTTTGCAAGGATTAAAACACAAAACAACTTAAAAAGTTGAACTCTCTGACATATACAATTAATTTTTATTAATAAACATTTTTAAAAAGTAATAGAAAATTAAAAATTGAACTCTGGAGACAAGCCATTGTAATGAAAAGTACTATTTGATGAAGGCATTTTTAATACCAGTTTTGAATTCTGATCTCCAATCACCTATCATTAATCAACTCATTTATTTACTTATCAAGCACTGATTGATCCCTGGTCAGATTCCAGGTACCTGTCCAGGTGCTGGAGATACAGCTGTGAGTAAAGCTAAGTCCTTGCTCTCAGGAGTGGGGGTAGGGCAGGCAGGAGCTGGGGGAGATGAATTTATAATTAAGCAAATGAATATACAAGACTATTTCAGGTTGTGTTAATTGTTATGAAGACAACCGAACATGGTATCACCACACCCAACTAGAACATTACTTTTACCCTGGGATCTTTTGTGTGTGTGAGTGTGTGTGTGTGTGTGTGTGTGTGTGTGTGTGTGTGTTACCAGGGGCATTTTACCTCTGAGCTACACCTCCAGTCCTTTTTTATTTTGTTTCGAAACGGGGTCTCTGTAGGTTGCTGAGAGTCTCACTAAGTTGCTGAGGCTGTCTTCAAACGTGTGATCCTCTTGTCTTAGCCTCCCAAGTGCTGGGATTACAGGCATGCACCACCATGCCCTGCTAGAACATTACTTTGGCCCTGGGATAAGCTTCATTCCCCAAACAGGTCACTAACCCTTGCTGTTCGTGGTGGGACATTTTAACTTCAACACCTTCCTCCACCTAGGATTAATTTTCTTCAGTCCGTGGTTGCGGAGCACCAGCAATTTGATGAGCTGCTGCTTTCCTTTTCTGTCTGGATTAAACTGTTTCTCAGTGAATTACAAACTACTTCTGAGATCAGCATCGTGGACCATCAGACGGCTCTTACTCGGCACAAGGTGAAGTGCATTTTTTAAGATTGAAGAAAAATGTATTCACGAAAGAGAGTTCTTGAGTTCCAAAGGAATATAACATTAAAAAACACCTGGAAGCAATTGGCCTTTTTATTCAAATGAAAATGTTTTAATAATTGAGCATATGGGTCCTGCCAATGTGCTAAACAGATTAAACAGGTGAAGTCACTTCAAGTAGAACAGGTGACTACAATAAGAAACGATTTCTTCATAGTGGGGAAAATGATTTCTAGCATGAAGTGATAAGAATGTCCATTTTTAAGCTTTCCAGTTCATTTTGTTCCCATACGAAAAACTAACACAAATTCCAATATGTTAATGATATAGTTGTTCTGAATTACTATTTGGCTTGCTTTAAAATTCATGACTTATTTCCCTTATTTATTAATTGTGCATCATATGTATCCTGGCACCAAAACACTTTCAAAACCAGGTATCTATCACCAAGCATTGGGCTAGTGGAGATGTGTTATGTAATATGCTTATAATAGTATTTAATTATAAAACATTTATTGAACATTCCCTCTATGCTGGGCTTGCTAGTTGGCTTTATGGAGCCAAGAGCAAACTTTCTCCTACTTCAGGAAAGTAGGTAGTTTAACAAGTTGGAGGAAGGCACTCAACCAAAGTTAGGCTTTTACCCCCAAGAAGTCTAGGAGAGAGAGGGGCTGCCTTCCAGGATGGTCCTCTTTCAACGCACTGCCCCCAGGTCCCTGAGAAAGACAGTCCTGGGTTGCAACTGACCAGAGTTTAGAAAGTTAATCTCCAAGAAGCAAAGAAGGAACTCATATTTTTTTTTTGTTAGCCTCAGGTGTAATTGGGGGATGTTGAATTAAAATAAAGGAGTACTGGAATGCCCCAGGGGAGATGCTGAGTAATTTTTTTTTCTGAAAAAGGAATGCTAAACCAATAAATTTGTCAATCTATGCAGGAAAAAGGAGGACAAGGACCTGGAATCAGGAGTCAAGGGGCATTTATAGATGAATTTATGGATGAGGGCATCTATAAATTCATGGTGGTCAGGATTAGAATAGGTGATAATTTAATGGTCATGCTGAAATCGTCAGCAGTTTTCTGCTATGTTTTAAATATGATTTATTGTGAGCTAGTCAAATTTGCTAGATAGCAGACTAACAAAAAATCATATCTCTTGTATGAAATAGATAGATGAACAAAATGAGAAATTTTATGAATGTTTCTAAAAGGTTCATTATCAATAACCTTAAAATACTATGCTACCCAGCACTTAAACCCTATCTTGACATCACAATTCCTGCCGTGTGTCCATGCCATCACCTGTAGTGTGCCTGGGGAATCCAGAACTCTCTCTTTCCTTCCAGGACCATGTAGCAGAAATAGAGAACAAGAAGGGAGAACTGCAGAGTCTGCAGGGCCACTTGGCAAAGCTGGGCTCTCTGGGCCGAGCGGAGGACCTCCACCTCCTCCAGGGCAAGGCGGAGGACTGCTTCCAGCTCTTCGAGGAGGCCAACCAGGTGGTGGAGAGGCGGCAGCTCGCCCTGTCCCAGCTGGCAGAATTCCTACAGACGCATGCCTCTCTGTCCCGGGTTCTCCACCAGCTGAGGCAAACAGTGGAAGCCACCATCAGCATGGATAAGAAGCAGTCTGACTTGTTAGAAAAGGACCTGAGCGAGGCCATCCAAGGTGTCAAAGCGTTAGAGTCTACCGCCATCGCTCTGGACGGCATTCTTACCAAAGCCCAGTACCATCTGAGGAGGGGGGGTGCCCAGCCCAGGACTTCCTGCAGAGCTGCTGCTGATCAGCTCTGTGTAGAAGTCGACAGGATCCAGAACCTTCTGGGAACCAAGCAGAGTGAGGCAGATGCGCTGGCGGTGCTGAAGAAGGCATTCCACGACCAGAAGGAGGAGTTGCTGAAGAGTATCGAGGACATCGAAGAAAGGACCGACAAGGAGCAGTTGAAAGAGCCCACCCGCCAAGCTCTGCAGCAGAGGTACGCCAAACTGCGCGGCCAGGTGCCTCTTCCCCTCCTTATTTGTTGGGGAATTGACATTTGTGCAAAGCTTTATGACTACCATCTTTAGCAACTTCTTTTTTAATATTTTGAAAATAAAGTTAATGACTAATTCAGCTGAGAAGTACTAAAGTAAACCTGGTGCAGTGGTACATGCCTGTAATCCCAGCACTTGGGAGGCTGAGACAGGAGGATGGCAGGTTCAAGGACAGCCTCAGCAATGTAGAGAGACCCTGTTTCAAAACAAATAAATAAATAAAAGGGCAGAGGTTGTAGCTTGGAGGTAGAATGTCCCTGGGTTCATTCCCCAGTACAAAAAAGGGGGGAGGGGGGGAAGTACTAAAGTTTCTTTGACTTTCTTAAGGAGGTTCCTAAGGATGATAAATGAGCCCCTCTGAGAGTTTATCTACAGGAGAAAATATGGATCATATTATCTGTTTGTAAGCCATTTCTTTTTTGACTAATAGGAGAAAGCACACATTTCCTGTAGCAAGACAGAGATCCCCAAGTAGATGCATAGTTCTGGTGGTAAAGATTTCAAAGAATTGCTTCTTGGAGAGGTTACTAGCCCCTCAGTGAAGGCTGGAGCAATCTCATTGGCTGAGAGTAGGTGGATGTCATGGGAGAGAAAATGAGGTGAAATAGCTCTCTCTTGTGGAGAAGAGCTGAGGAAAGCAGTGAGCGGCCATCTGAGTTCTGTGTCCATTCATTTCAAGTGGCTCCAGTCAGCCTGGCAGGGTGCTTCTTCACACCTACTTCTAGCTGTCCACGTAGAGATAGGGAGAAGGCAGAGAAGAGGGGTGAACCAGAGTTGGGGTTTGGTCAGGTGATTTCAGTAGAGAAGCAAAAGTGTCAAGGGTCAGTTCCCATTGTAAATTTTACAAGTGAACTTTTCCCTAATGTCGCCTTTAAATCTTCTTTTTCCTTCTTAATAGAACTTGTTCATGTTCTCAGGCCACTTTCAGGCTTTGAGAACAAAGAAACAGTTGAAATGCATTCCAAGGTATCCATAGTTGATAAATATCAGGTTGTCCCTACCAAGACCAGTGGCATTTGTCCCCTTTTATCCAGAATGAAACATGAAGCCAAAGCATTAGATCACAATAGAGTTAACCTCAGGGCTACATACATCCCCTGAAGTTACACTCCTCATGGGTATCTGACTAGCTTAACAATAAATTTACAAGAGGGAATGGGATTTGGGAGGGTAAAATTGCCTCTCTAGTAAGGAGGGATGAGGTGCCTGGTGTCACCCACCCAGGAGGTCTGCAGCAGCTTTGGTGCTGAGGGGTTGCAAGGCCCTCTCCAGGCAGCTCAGGCCAAGCGACAGGAAACCATGAAACTGCAGGAGAAGATGGGCCAGGCTGACCCCAAGAGGCCTATCAGTGTTCCCAACTCACCAGAGGCACACGAGGGCTGACAAAATGTTGCATTGAATTGACGGGTTTATTCATTCTCCGCCATCCTTAGTCTTCACCGGACCACCTTGAGCAAATCATCTCTCTTCCAATAAGGTAGAAGTAATGATAACACCTCCCTACAGCCACTTATTTTGGGGAATAAAATGGGATTCTGCATAAATACTCACTTTACACTCTACTGCTTTGTACCAAAATGTGAAGATGAGACTGTAGCTCCTTCTGTGTGGCCACATTTTACAAATGCTCGCATATTAATATATTAGGGACAGAGAAACATGATCATTTTCTCATGGTAATATTTTCAATAAAGTAGGTCATTTAAGTTTTAAAAATGGATATTGTACATAGAGCTCAGTAAAGCTATTTTGATTTTTATTGAGTCAAACGTGATCCTTAAATATTAATTTTTTATGTGTGTTGGACCTCCTGGTACAGAAGGATTTCTTAGGAATGATCTTGAAATAATTATTTACTTACTTGACCTATAAGGTTAGCCTTAGTCTTAAAAGGCTCATACCATCAAAGCAAAGTAGAAAGAGAATACAAGTGTAATAGAAGATTGAGGAAAAAATAATAAGAATAGTTTTTAATGTTTTGTGGGGTACATTCCCAGTCATTCTGAAAAATTAAAATCATTTATATCAGTCAATATACATTAATTTACTTGATGTGTTAAAAGATTTCCTAGCTTTCTAGATATGCACTTTCTGGACTAATCATGTGCTTATGGAAAGGAAATATATTAGTTTATTACTTTAGTAAATTAACAGTAAAATGACATTTACTTCACAGGTTGAGAGTGTTCAACCAGCTGGAAGATGAGTTGAATTCCCATGAGCATGAACTATGTTGGTTGAAAGACAAAGCGAAGCAAATTGCCCAGAAAGATGTGGCTTTTGCACCTGAACTCGACAAGGAAATAAACTGCTTAGAAGTCACCTGGGATGATACCAAAAAACTAATTCATGAAAAGTAAGTCAGAAATGTCCCAGTTTTGCTTCAATTTCCTAATAATTTTGTGACATATTAGGCCATTGCCTGTAGATTCAAGATGATATGATTGAGTCGAATATCTTTTATCATCTTAGGTATTACATGTCCTTTGGTAACATTAAAAATTTAGTCCTACAGAACTTTATGAGGATATTGTCATGAGATAACAATTACATGTGGAATTCAGTGCTTAGAAGTAGCTGTCAGGGGCTTGGTGTTGCCCAGTGGTAGAGCTTGTGTAGCATGTGTGAGGCCCTGGGTTTGGCCCCCAGCACTGCAAAATGAAAGTAACTGTCAGCAATTATAAAATGCTGCAGAGTCCTAACCTTTGGTTTTCTTTTTGTTTTGTTTTGTGTTGTTTTACTTGTTTGCAATTGAGAGGTAATTAAAACACACTAAAATTCACCCTTTTCATGTAAAATTCTATGAATTTTGACAAACTCAAACAGTTGTGTTATGTTCACAACTATGGCAACAAATTTTGCAATACCATTCTACCACCTGAAAAAATCTCTCACATCTCATTGCAGTTGATCTCTTTCCCCTGGCGTAGTCCTTGGCAACCATTGATCAGTTTTCTGCATCTATAGTTTTGTCATTTTTCAAAATCACACATAAATGGAATCATATAGAACGGAGCCTCTTAAGTTTGGCTTTTTAAACTTAGCACAATCTATGTATATATAACAACACAACATATATATACAAACACACACTATATATGTATATATGTGCACACACATACATATATATACACTTATGTATATATATGTATGTATATATATCCAGCTATATATAACTGAACATTCCATTGAATGGTGTACACAGTTTATCCATTAACCAGTGGATAACAATTGGGTTGTTTTCAGTTTGAATGATTATAAATAGGGCATCTATAAACATTCATGTTCAAGTTTTTTGTGTGTCTTATAGGTTTTTGCTTTACTTGGATAAATATTTAAGAGTGGGATCTGGGTCATATGGTAATATGTATGTTTACCAAAACACTGCCAAACTATTTTCCAAAGTGGTTGTACCATTTTGCACTCACACCAGGCAGGTAGGAGATTTCCAGTAGCTGCACATCATTTCCAACACTTGTTATTGTTAAGTGTGTGCTTGGCATTCTAACAGGTGTATATAGATATCTCATTGTGTTTTTAATTTTTTTTTCCGGGATGACTAATGATATTGAGCATATTTTATGTTATTTGCCACTTGAATATCTTCTTCAATAAACTACCCATTGAAATGGCTAATTTTTGGATTGTTTTTGTTATTGAGGTCTTTTATATTATTATATTCCCAATCAAAACCCCTACAGAGCCGGGCGTGGTGGTGCACGCTTGTAATCTCAGTACTTTGGGAGGCGGAGACCGGAGGATCTGGGTTTGTGGCCAGCCTCAGCTCTCTCTCTCTCTCTCTCTCTCTCTCTCTCTCTC
>PVJS01049968.1:0-14485 GCA_004027185.1 Glis glis | reverse complement strand
GTACTGGGGATTGAACCCAGGGGCATTCTACCTCTGGGCTATAACCCCAGCCCTATTTTTTATTCTTTATTTTGAAACTGGGTCTCACTAAGTTGCGGAGGCCTCACTAAGTAGCTGAGGCTGGCCGTGAACCCGGATCCTCCTGTCTCAGCCTCCCAAGTACTGGGATTACAAGCATGTGCCACCACACCCGGCTTGATCAGGTTCTTAAAAGCCCCCATCTATATCCATCAGAGCACCCTCTTATCACCAACACCATGTTGCTTTCTTTTATCTCCATACTTGACTCTCACCCAAGCCATGGCCACACCCCAGCAAAGCAGAACCACTTTCCTCCAGGCTAGGAAATATCTCGCCTTTTGCCAACTCATGGCTACTCAGATCAGCTCCGCAAAGTGCCCCTGTGCCCTGTGCCTTGGAAGACTACTCTCATTCCCTTATAAACAAATAAACCCCAGGCAGGGCATGGTGGCACATACCTGTAATCCCAGAATTTGGGAGGCTGAGACAGGAGGATCACAAGTTTGAAGCCAACCTCAGCAACTTAGTGAGACCCTATTTCAAAATTAAAAGTAAAAAGCACTGGGGTGTAGCTCAGAGGTAGAGTGCTCCTGGGTTCAATCCTTAATTCCAAAAATAAATAAATAAATAAACACTAGTACCTTGTCCAAGAACTCTTCTAACCACACTAAAATATGAGAAAACTTTCATTTTTTTGTGGTACTAGGGACTGAACCCAGGGGTGGTTTACCTCTGAGCTATACCCCAGCCCTATTTTATTTTTTCTATTTTGAAACAGGGTCTCACTAAAGTTACCACATGCTTCTGGCCTGGAACCTGCACCCCTCCTGTCTCAGCCTCCTAAGTACAGGCATGCACCACCACGTCTGCCATGAGAAAACCTTCTATTCTGTATACAATAAGGTTTCAAATGATTCAATTTTTTGAGTCTCTTTCCTAAAATCAGCCTAAGGACAACCTAGGATGGAAAGGCCAACCCACCTTTTTGATCTCTCGTCTCACAATTGCCCTCCTCCACCTTACTGAAAAAAAAAGCCTACCTCTCACTCTTCCAGAGTCTTCTGGAAGATTCCAGAATGGGTGCACTGGTACACTGGTGCACTGCCCCCAGGCAGTAGAAATGTCACATACATCAAGCAGAAGGACAGTATCAAATTGTCAAATAACTAATCAATGAGCAAATAACTAATCAATGAGCAACCGATTGTTTTGTTATAAGTCAGGTGGTGTTCAATTATTTGCTTTCATCAAAACTGCAGGAAGGGCCGGGCGTGGTGGCGCATGCTTGTAATCCCAGTACTTTGGGAGGCGGAAACCAGAGGATCCGGGTTCGCGGCCAGCCTCAGCTCTCTCGCTGTCTCTCTCCCTGTCTCTCTCTCTCTCTCTCCTTAGTGAGGCCCTCCGCAACTTTGTGAGACCTGGTTTCAAAATAAAGTATAAAAAAATAGGGCTGGGGGCGTAGCGCGGAGGTAGAACGCCGCTGCGTTCAATCCCCGGTACCTCAAAAAAAAAAAAAACTGCAGGAAGACTTACTGGAGTTATCAGCTGATCATTAAAAATAATTTTTGTAGCCGAGTGTGGTGGTGCCTGTAATCCCAGTACTTGGAGGCTGCAACAGGAGGATCACAGATTTGAGGTCAGCTTTAGCAATTTAGCAAGACCCTCAGCAACTTAGCAAGGACCCTATTTCAAAATAAAAAAAGAAGAGCTGGGGGTGTGCCTCAGAGGTAGAATGCTGGGTTCAATCCCCAGTACCAAATAATAATAATAACAATAGCAGTAATCTTTGGTAATAGCTTACTATGGGATCTTTGACATATGGAGAAGTTTAAAGACCCAAGTGATGTTACTGCTAAAAAATGCTTTCTACTCTAATCCACATATTTATGTGAACGAGACTTCTTAGCACATAAATCTATATGTATTAAAAATAAAAATATAGTCTATGCAGAACTCTGTCTCTTTCTAGCAATAAGTACTATCCATCCATAGATATAGCTTATAAAGAGATGCATTTCCAATAAAATTTTACTTTTATGCTTACAATTCTTTTATTTATCAAAATTTGATATATATTTTTGTTGTTTTGATGAATTGGGTGCCAATAATATAGTAACAATTGGTTCATTGAGAAGATATTTTTCTTAATACTTAGTCTTTTTGGTTGTTTTTTTGGGGGGGAGGTGCTGGGGATTGAACCCAGGGGCATTCTACCTCCGAACTACACCCCCAGCCCTATTTTATTTTTTATTTTGAAACAGGGTCTCACTAAATTGTTGAGGGTCTTTCCAAGTTGCTGAGGCTGGCCTCAAACCCGCAATCCTCCTGTCTCAGCCTCCCCAAGTACTGAGATTACAGGCACGGGCCACCACGCCTGGCAACACTTACAGTCTTTACTGCCCCTAATTTATTATCTATAGCATGGACATCTCCCCTGAAATCTAGGCATGTCTATCCAGGTGTCAGTTTAATATTTGTACTGAGATATCTAATAAACATCTCAAACTTAACATGTCCAGATTCATGCTTCTGACATGCCTCCTCAAACCAGCTCTTACTAGGGTCTTCCCAGCTCAGTTAAGGTTCCTTCATCCTTTCATCTGCTCATATTCAATAAAACCTGAAAGTTGTCCTGGACCCCTGAGGCAGCCAGGGTAATGTGCCTTAGAGACCTCCTGCACAGGGCATGGAATTGACCAAGTGCCCCAGATGCAAATCTGCCGGCCGTATTCACACTGAGGCCACCTCTTCCATGGGCAGCTCCTCACTAATAACTGAGCATGGTAGGGATACTAAGACAAGCCCATTCTTGGGAGACAAAGGACTGCTGTGTTGGCCAACTTCAGCTTAAGAATCCATTAAAGATTTTGCATTAACCTTCCTGAGGCTGCATGGTGTTCTTGGAGTCTTTCATCCAACCCTCTCTCCCTTTCCCTGTCATCAAGGGTCAGACTTCCATCATCATCTGGTGGCTATCCCAGCTTTCCCTGGCTCCATCCCTATTTCCTTCGCATATAGGAAATAATAATAATAACAATAATAACAATAATAATAATAATAATAATAATAATAAAATGCAACTGCAAGTTAGTTCAGCTGCTATGGAGATCAGTGTGGAGGTTTCTCAGGAGATTAGGAATGGATCCACCATAGGACCCAGTGATAGCGCTCCTGGGCATCTTTCTAAAGGAATTGAAGTCAGAATATTATAACAATACTTGCATATCTATGGTCATAGCAGCTCAATTCACAATAGCCAAACTATGGAACTAGCTTAGGTGTCCATCAACAGATGAATGGATGACAAAACTGAGGTATATACAGACAATGGAATTTTACTCAGCCATAAAGAAGAGCAAAATTGCTGGGCGTGGTGGTGCACGCTTGTAATCACAGTACTTGGGAGGCTGAGACCGGAGGATCCAGGTTCGCGGCCAGCCTCAGCTACTTAGTGAGGCCCTCTGCAACTTAGTGAGACCCGGTTTCAAAATAAAAAATAAAAAATAGAGCTAGGGGTGTAGCTCGGAGGTAGAATGCCCCTGGGTTCAATCTCCAGTACTGCAAAAAAAAAAAATCTGAAAAGAAGAGCAAAATTATATCATTTGCAAGAAAATGGATGGAACTTGAGAATATTATGTCAGGCGAGATTAGCCAGTCTCAGAAAGCGAATAGTTGTATATTATATGTAGAAGCTAGAGAGAAATTGGGGAGAAAAAAAAGAAACCTCAAATAGAGGAGCAGAGACTCCCATGGAGTGATAGGGCTTACAGGAAGGAGGAGGGGGGATAGAGACATACAGAAGTTAACAGTTTAAAAAATGCTCCATAAGGCTATGAAATTACCAATGCCAATCTCAATGGCATGTACCAGGAAGGGGAGGGAGAGAAATGGAATCCAGAGGGAAACACACCAAGTGTTGTGTGCAAGTATATTCCTATCCCTCTATACCTCAGTATGATGGATAATTACAACGCACCAATAAAAGTATAAAGAAGAAGAAGAAAATGCTTACAGGTTTAATTCCATCTGAGAATCTGCTTCTCAGTAGACACAGATTAAGACAACCCCTCTCTGTCTCACACCTTATATCCACTCAGCAAATTCCATCAGTGCACTCTAAACTCTAACCTGGAGCCGACTATTTCTCACTGTCCCCACTGCCATCAGCCTGGTTCAAGTCATCATCATCTCTCGCCGGGATTATGGCAACCGCCTCCCATCACAGCCAGTGTGGTGCTAAGATGGCTATGAATTCACTGTCTTGCTCATGGCCCCATTGCACATGGGCTTTTTCTCTGACCGCTTTAGCCAACTGCACAGAAGAGAAGTGACACTGTGCTAGTTCCAGACCTAAGCTTGAAGGAGGCTGGCAGCTTTTGCTTCCTGCCTCTTGGAACCCAGCCTCCACTCTGTGTGGAAGTCCTAACAGCCCACTTGGAGGAGAATCAAAGCCCCCAGCCAACAGCCCCAGCTGAGCTCCCAGACGACAGCCAGCACCACCTTGCCTGTCACGTGAGTGAGGCAGCTTCCAAGTAGACCATTCAGCTCCAGCGACCCTCAGCAATGTGGCGTGGGGCAAAAAGTAGCAGAGCCTTGCTAATTGCAAAATCATAAGTAAATGATTGTTGTTTCAAGCCATCATGTTCTGCGGTGTTTTTTTATACAGCAATAATCCAAAGAGCTAGTCGGACATGGTGGCACACACCTCTAATCCCAGTATTTGGGAGACTGAGACAGGAGGATCGCAGGTTCGAGGCCAGCCTCAGCAACTTAGAGAGACCCTGTTTCAAAATTTAAAAAATTAAGTAAAAAGGGCCGGGGGTGTAGCTCAGAGGTAGAACGTCACTGGGTGCAATCCCCAGTACCAAAAAGAAAAAAGATTAAATCAGATGATATAATTCCTTTGTCTTAAAGCTCTTCATAATCACTCAGGTAAAAGTTAAAAATCCTTAAGATACTCTCCAAAGCTATTTTATAACCCATAACCTCTGAGCTCATCTCCAGAGCTCCCACCCTCTTTCTGACTCCAGCCACGCTGACCTTCTCCAAACCTGGTGAGCCGGGCGTGGCCCGGCTGTTCCCTTGATCTGACATACAAAAGTCATTATTTCAGGGAGGCCTCTCCATCTAAAACACCAACATGATCTGCCAACCTGACATTACACATCTCCTCCCCTGCTTTGTCTTATTAGCACTTTTCAATATCTAAAATTACATATATTTTATTTATCCTATATATTGAATGCCTTCCCCAACACAAAGTAAATTCCATGTTGGCAGGGACTTTTGTTTTGTTTACTAGAATAGCACCTAGAGCAATATCTGGTACATAACAAGAATTCAATAAATATTTGTTTAATAATGAATGAAAGGCCACAGGAAATGGCAATACATAATTTCAGGGTATTTATTTATTTATTCATACTAAGGATTGAAGCCAGGGATGTTCTACCTCTGAGCTATACCCCCAGCCCTATTTTATTTTTTATTTGGAAACAGGGTCTCTCTAAGTTGCTGAGGCTGGTCTCGAACCTATGGATCATTCTGTCTCAGCCTCACAAGTACTAGTATTACAAGTGTGTGCCACCACACTCGGCTTCAATTTATATGTATGTATGTATATGTGTATGTGTGATGAATAAAAATATTTCAAGTAGAAAGTATGTTGGGACAATTTCTTGGGTAAAATAGAAAATGCAAGTTGAAAGAGAAAAAGGAATGATATAAAATTTGAAACTACTAAGGACAACTTATTCATATTTTTTAAATCGATGTTAATGGATACCAAATGACTATTTACATTCTACTTCCAAGAGTGACATAAGTTTTATTTTTAAATGACAATATTTGCAATATGCTGAAAATTAAATCCTTTGAACTATTTAACTTTATAATTAAAAATATTTTAGAAGTTAACTTCAAAATATGTGAAGGAGGTTCACAGTTTAACAGAAATATTTTAGAGCATATGTACACAGAAAAAGTTTGAAAACCATTGCTCTTCTGTATATTAAAAGAACTCTGGCCTAGGCTTAGAAAATCTCACTTCTTCGTTCTACCACTGACTAGCTGTGTGACATTAGAGAAGTCACTTGACCTCTCTGGGCCTCAGTTTTCTCATCTGTGAAATTAAAGAATGAGAGAACATGAAGTCTAAAATCACTTCCAATTCTAAAGCCCTCTGTTCTGTGACCTCTAAAATTGGTTTCCTGTCTCTTTACAATTTTATTTTCTTCCTAGCAGTCTCTTGGTCCCTTTTGCTCCTATTCCTATGGCTACATGCCTGACCCTATCACCTGTGGGCTGAGGAATGAATACAAATAAAGACCCCCCCTAGTCCACAGCAGGCCCCCTCTTTTTTCCATGAGGAGTCTTGCATACACAAGCATGGGCAGCCCAACCTGCATGTCCCGGGTCTATGCCTTCTTCCTATAGCCCTAAGCTCTCATATTCCACTCCCAGGCTTGGGATCTATCAAATATCTACCCCCAAGAAGACTGATCCAGAATAAAGGGCCATCCAGGCCCAGGCAGCAGGCTCAGGGCCATCTAGTCAGGGGATGCTCTGATTCTGAGCATCCAGGGAAAGATTCCAAGTGGTCACCAGAGCCAGAGCAAGGTCATATGCAGCACAGAGCCCAGGGAGGGGTCCCAGATACCCAGGTCTAAGGTGGTACTTACTGTCTGGCCCTAATGCTTACTGAATGATTGCTGGTTGGATGAATGGATAAACACAACACATGTGTGCATCCACGCGATGAAATTCTACACAGCAATGAAAAGGGAGAACCTACTGACCTGCCAAACAACGCGGATGGAGCTCAGACAGTATATTAAGTAAAAGAGACCAGATGCAAGAGCGTACAAACTGTATGAGTCCATTTATATGCAATTCAGGCAGATAGAATCTATAGTGATAGATTAATCTCCTAATCTATAGGAGATTAGTGGCTACCTGGGCCCAGGGGGAGGGAACTGGCTGCAGAGGCATATGAGAACATTCAAGAATGATGAGATTGCTTTGTCACTTGATTATCATGGTGGTTTCACAGATGTTAAAACTCATCAAATATAAAATGGGTGCATTTTATTGTATGTAAATTATACCTCAATGCAGCTGATTTATGAAGAAAAACAAGTCACAACAAAAGGATTGCCTAGCATAGCTAACAGCTGCCAATAAGAACACATTCCACATCGTGGTATGATTTCTCTTTCTCTGTTCTACTAGAATTCTCCTTCAATACACATGCACATGTTCTAAAAGAAATATGTATGTATAAGGGAGGGGGGCTGTCACCCATCGGTGACACTTAAGAGGTGACTCAGCCGCAGACTGTTTCCTTGACCCCAATCTATCTTCATTTTGGAATCAAAATCTCCCCATGGGAGGCAGAATGAATCCAACAGCCCTGGGTTCAAGTCCAAGACCTGGCTCTTCTGAGCTGCACAGAGTAAATGTTAAGAGCAGGATACAGGAGCCAAACATATGGGCTATTATTTCATCCTCTCCTAACCCTGTGAAACAGGGTGCTTTGATCATGACCCTGAGAAAACTGAGGCTGAGGTCCCACACCTAACAAGTGATAAGCCAGGGTTGAAATCTACATCTCTTAAAGTCAGCCCTCTGATGCTTCTCACAGGCAAATTCCTTAGCTTCTGAGCCTAGAGCTCCCTTCTTTCTAAAACTGGAACAACACTGCTTACCTGTAGGATCACTGTGAAAAACAAATAAGGTACATCTATTAGTATAGCTACAGAATTCCCAGTCATTTATAGCTTTTGAGTTAAATCCCAACATCATTACTTTTTTTTAAGTGCTGCAGATTGAATCCAGGGGCATTCTTCCTTTGAGCTACACCCCAAGCCCTTTTTAATTTTTTTTAAACAGGGTCTCACTAAGTTGCTGAGGGCCTCGTTAAGTTGCTGAGGCTGGCCTTGTACCTGTGATCCTCCTGTCTCAGCCTCCTAAATACTGGGATTACAGGCATGGGCCACCACTCCAGGCTACAATATCAGTACTTCTTGATCACCTTTCTCCTCACAGGCCCCCCAGTGTAGGAAACTAGGAATTAGTCCTGGAAGGTTCTAGAATGGCCAGCAATTCCATTCTAGCCACTAAACAAACTCTAGTCTCCTCAAGAAAGTACTCACAACTATGCAATTGGCTTTTTGGAGCCAATTAAAGGGATTCTTTTATTCTATGAAGTGAGATTCTAAAATGTTAAAACTTCATTAGAAAAAAATCTATATTAGCCAGGCGTGGTGGTACATGCCTGTAATCCCAGTACTTAGGAGGCTGAGACAGGAGGACCACAGGTTCAAGGCCAGCCTCAGCAACATAGTGAGACTCGGCAACTTAAAGAGACCCTGTTTCAAAACAAAAAATAAAAAGGGTTGCGGGTATAGCTTGGAGGTAAAATGTCCCTGGATTCAACAACCAGTACCAAAAGAGGAGGAGGAGGAGGAGAAGTAAGTTTAAGAAAAGGAAGTTTCAACCTTCCTTTTGTGGCACCCCATCCTCCAAAAAGAAGACAGCCCCATAGCAAATTCCCCATACACACACACCATCCCTGCTTAGAAGTACCAAAACATTCTAGGGATGGGTTCTTTTCCAATACAATTGTGCTGTGTTACTACAAATAACTCTGTGACTTCATGTTCCAAGAAACAAGGAGAATCATGATGCTCTCCATGTATAGAGGCCATTACAAGCCCACCCATATGGAACCACTCCTCGCTGAACATCCCGTCATCACTCTGAGATCAGTGGAGGAGGTTGACCTGAGTGCTGTGACACAAAGCCTGGCACACTATAGGAACTCAGTGATGGCAAGTACCCTGCCTATCCTCCCCTCTACCCCTGAGGTTTGAGTGGGCAGGATTTTCTCAGAAGCACTCTTTTCTTTATTGGAGCAACAGAATCCACAGGGGAAACATCCACCTTAACTTCTGGGAAAACAGAGCAAGTTCAATTGCAGCGAAGGTGCCACCATGTCTAGGCTTCAGCGCCCATCGGTCCATCACAGGAATCAAAGCAAAGGAGGGCTTTCCTGAAGGCTAATTAACAGACAACCACGCTCATCGCAGACTAAAAAGAAGAAAAACAAACCACCAGCTGTCACTGATCTTTTTCATCTCCTTTTGGAACAGTGTAGCTAAAGAGAGGACATTCCTAGCCATAGCTGCCAATCGGCTCCAGAATGGTTACTGAGGACAAAGTCAGCTATATGAGTCATCAGATATCAGATGGAATCTACATCCTGAGGGACCCTCCACCTAATAGCTCCCTCTAGTGTGACGGAGATGAGCACTGTTTCTTCCTTATGCAGGGCTCTGCTCAGAGACAATCTGCCAGGCCACCTTCCGGACTGGCCAAGAACCCCACCAGCCTGCCCAGAGCTCAGGGCGCTGGAGAAGTCTTGGGTCCAAACTGGGCTATGGTCTCTTGTCAGAATTCTGGAAGAGGAATTTAGCTGAAACAGTAGTTAACCACAATTGATGGACCAGTAAGGTGATTGAAAGCACCCTTGGGGCTGCCATGTTTGGCCCATGTGCACTGAGAGGCAGAGAAAGCCATTCAAAAAGAACAAGAGAAGAATGATGCAGAACCCCAGAAAGAATAAGAAAAGACAGAGAAAGCCAAAGGAGAAAGAGGAGGGATCTCAGGTGGTCCCTCGTGAAGCCAGCCTGCATTTGCCCTCTTTTGACTCAAGCTGAGACACATACAGCCCCCTCTTGTCAATTCTGTCCATTCTGATTCTTAAAGCTTCTTTTTATTATTTATTTATTTATTTATTTATTTATTTATTTACTTTTAGTTTGACATGTTAAGACTACTGATGTCCCAGGGAAGGATCACATTAAGTCACTGACACCTGCATATGAATGACTATCAGAATCTTTCCCAATGACAAGTTGTTTTTGTGGTTTGTTTTGTTTTTGTGGTCCTGGGGATTGCACCCAGAGGTGTTCTACCTCTGAGCTACACCCCTAGCCCTATTTTATTTTTTTATTTTGAAACAGGATTTTTCTAAGTGGCTAAGGGTCTCGCTAAGTTGCAGAGACTGGCCTTGAACCTACAATCTTCCTGTCTCCACCTCCCAAGTACTGGGATCACAAGCATGTGCCACCACGCCCAGCCCAAGGCAAGAGAGGGCAAAGTGCCTTCCAACCACGAGAGTGGAAGAGCCTAGAAATGATGCGGGACATCTAACCAAGACCAGCCACTTCATTCAGCTGCCAAGCCTGGCTCTCCTGCCAGCCTTCCTCCCAGCCTCACTTTGTCTTCTTCCTCTCTCACCTGGACTTTACCTTGACCTCATAATCAGCCTCCCCTGTGCCAGCCTCCCTCGCTCTACTCTGTCCTCCCCACTGGCAAAGTCATTTATTAGTCATTTATTCCTTTAGTGTTTGTCTCCTTCATTAGGACATCCCCTCAGGAGATCCAAGACCTTATGAATCTTGTTCATCAATCAGCTTTGACCATTCCTAATGCAGTTTCCAAAGCTTGCTGCCCACGCCTTCTTGCCGCTCTCTTGAAATATTTCCTATAGTTTGAGGTGATTTTACTCAAGCTGGTTCTCCTCTTTCCAGGAAGGTCTGCAGAGCCATGGACAGTCACTGATTCATCTTATCTTTTTCTTTTGGTACTAGGGATTGAACTCGGGAACATTCTACCTCTGAGCTGTACCCCCTACCCTTTTTATTTTTATTATTTATTTTTTGTGTTGCTAGGGAATGAACCCAGGGGCATTCTACCTCCGAGCTCCACCCAAAGCCCTATTTCATTTTTTATTTTGAAACATGGTCTCGCTAAGTTGCTGAGGGCCTTGATAATTTGCTGAGATTGGCCTCAAACCTACAATCCTCCTGTCTTAGCCTCCTAAGTACTGGGATTACAAGGTATGCACCACCTCATCTGGCTATTTATTTTTGAAACAGCATCTCACTAAGTTGCTGACAATCTAGCTAAACTGCTGAGGCTGTCCTTGAACCTGCAATCCTCCTGTCTCAGCCTCCCTCATACTGGGATCACGGGCTTGTGCCACCACACCAGGCTTGACTGTTTCATCTTTGAGGCCCTGGATGGATGGAAGAATTGGATAGAAGAATTAGATAGAAGAATGGAGGGAGGGTGTGAAGGAGTATCAAAGCCTGAGGGCAATCATTTCCATTACTATGGCCATGTGATAAACTGAAAAACTTATAGGTATAAAATGACCACTTTGTTATTCTCACAGGAATCTAGGAGGGGAATCTGGGTTGAGAATTTTGGAAAGGCTTGATGGGTCAGTCCTCACTCCAGGGTCTGCCATGTGATTGTAGGCAGATGGCAGAGGGACTTGCAGTCATCCAAAGGCTAGACCGGCTAGACATCACAGCTAGCTACTCACATAGTTGACAGTCAATACTGGCTGTTGGCAAGGAGTTCAGCTGAGACAAATGGAATACTTATATGTGGCCCCCAGATGTGGCTTGGGCTTCATCACAGGAAGCCCACCAGAATATGTCCACATTTTTACATAGTGGCTTAGGGATCCAGGACAAAGATTTCCACAATCAAGACAGAAGCTTCATTGCCTTTAAGGAGCCATGCTCAAAAGTCGTACAGTACAGAATCATCTCTGTCATCCTCTATTGGTTGAAGCAATCACAAGCCCACTCAGATTCAAGGGGACAAAACATAGATGGAAGGATGTCCAAAGAGTTTTTGAGCTACTTCCTAAAACTACCACAGTTTAAGGCTCTTCCAGAACACCCCCTTTTTATTTATGGTAGAAGAAAGGAAGGTCCAAAGAATTTATGTGGCTTATTCTTGGTCATATCAAATAAGTGACAGATGCTGGTCATGGTGGTACACGCCTATAATCCCAATACTTGGGAGGCTGAAACAGGAAGATTGTAGGTTCAAGACCAGCCTCAGCAACATAGCAAGACCCTGTTTCTAAATAAAAGATAAAATAAGGCTGGGGGTGTAGCTCAGAGGTAGAACACCCCTGGGTCCAATCCCAGTACCACAAAAAAAAAGAAAAAAGAAAAAGAATGACAGAGCTAACAATAGAACAGACCTCCCTTCACTGGAGCCAGCAGCCCAGCCTCCATCTACTTCATTGCTTTGGGGAGGCCTGTATTAATTCAAGTGTTCTCACTTTTTGTTGTTGTTGTTTTGTGTTTTGGTACTGGAGATTGAACCCAGGGGCATTCTACCTCCAAGCTACATCCCCAGCCTCATTTTATTTTTTATTTTGAAACAGGGTCTCACCATGTTGCTGAGGGCCTCCCTAAATTGCTAAGTATGGCCTAGAATCTGCAGTCCTCCTGACTCGGTCTTCCAAGTACTGGGATTACAGGCATGTGCCACCACGTCTAGATGTGTTCTCACTTTTAAGCAATGGAAACCAACTTTAAAAAAATTAACAACAAGAACAACAAAAAGGTAGAGAGAAATGTAATAGAAAAATCCTTAAATATATGAAAAAATGTTCAACATCATTAGCAATCAGGGAAGATGCAAGTCAAAACTACACTGAGATTCCATCTAACTCCAGTTAGGATGGCAAGCATCAAGAATACAAACAATAATAAATGCTGGTAAGGATGTGGGGATATAGGAACTCTTCTACATTTTTGGTGGGATTGTAAATTAGTACAACTACTATGGAGATCAGTATGGAGGTTCCTCAAAAGACTAGGAATGAGCCGGGTGTGGTGGTGCACGCTTGTAATCCCAGTACTTTGGGAGGCGGAGACCGGAGGATCCGGGCCAGCCTCAGCTCTCTCTCCCCCCCTCTACTTAGGTCCTCCGCAACTTCGTGAGACCCAGTTTCAAAATAAAGTATAAAAAAGAGGGCCGGGGGTGTAGCGCGGAGGTAGAACGCCCCTGCGTTCAATCCCCGGTACCGCAAAAGAAAAAGAAGACTAGGAATGAAACCACCATATGACCCAGCTGTACCACTCTTTAGTATCCTTCCAAAAGAACTAAGGTCAGAATTACACTCACGTTTGTAGCAGCACAATTCACAATAGCCAAATTATGGAACCAACCCAGGTGTCTATCAACAGATGAATGGGTAAAGAAAATGTGGTATATACACACAATGGAATTCTACTCGGCCATATAGAAGAACAAAATTATATTGTTTGCAGGAAAAGATGGATGGAACTCGAGAATATTATGCTAAGCGAGATCAGCCAGTCTCAGAAAGTCAAGGATCATATGTTTTGTCTCATATGTGGAAGCTAGAGAGAAAATAAGAAACAAAAGGGACTTCAGGTAAATAGGAGAAAGACCCAGTAGAATAGTGGAAGGGTACTGGGGGAGAGAAGCAGGGAGAGGTAAAAGGAGAACTGATAAAAGAAACAGTTCAAATAATGCTATTCCATATATGAAGGTTTCACTACCAATCTCACTAACATGTATGGGGGGAGCGGGGGGGGGGATCTAGAGGGAAACACACGTGTGCATGTATGTTTATATCACTTTGAACTTCACTATGATGTATAACTACAATGCACCAATAATAGTATAAAAAAGGAAGAAAAATCCTGAACATATCGTAGCAAGTCAAAGGAATTATTAGCTGACCAGAAGAGGTGAACCTAGACCAGTTCTGGGACCCTTGAGAGAAGGAATTCATCAATTTCTCCATGAAGAACTCTGTTCAAACACTATACTTTTGTGGATCATTTCTACAGCATGTTTGTTCCTCAGCTTTCTGTCACTGTGATGAAATACCTGAGAAAATCACTTTAAATGAGGAAAAATTTAGTGTGTATGGGGGGGTACTGGGGATTGCACCCAGGGACATTCTACCTCTGAGCTACACCCCCAGCCCTATTTTATTCTTTAGTTTGAAACAGGGTCTCACTATGTTGCAGAAAGCCTCACTAAGTTGCTGAGTGAGGCCAGTTGCGAACCTGTGATCCTCCTGTCTCAGCCTCCCAAGTACTAGGATTACAGGTGTGCGCCACCACACCTGACTCATAGAAAAGGTTTGTTTGGGCTCACAGTTTCAGAGGTTTCAATCCATGGTCACTTGGCTCCATTGTTTCTGGCCCTATAGTGAGGCAGAACATCATGAGGGGGAGCACATGGAGGAGCAGAGTCGCTCACTTCATGGCAGCTGGGAAGCAAAGAGTAAGAGAGAGAGAGAGGCTGAGGTCCCAATATCCCTCTCAGATGCACACGCCCAATGACCTAACTTCTTTCTACTAGGCCCCACCTCCTAAAGATTCCACCACTGTATGACAGCACCACCGGCTGGTGACCTAGCCTTGAATACATGAGCCTTTGGGGGATACTTCAGATCCAAACTATAACACTATAAACAGAGAAGTACTTCTGATCATGCAGGGGGCTACCCTGGGAAGAATTCATAGGATTAACACACAGAGAGAGAGACAGAGACAGAGACAGAGACAAACATCCTGATCCTTTTTTTTTTTTTTTTGCGGTACCGGGG
>PVJS01049967.1:0-14485 GCA_004027185.1 Glis glis | reverse complement strand
CGTAGCGCGGAGGTAGAACGCCCCTGCATTCAATCCCCGGTACTGCAAAAGAAAAAAAAGGACAGCCTCAGCAAAGTATCAAGAGTTTTGACAACCTAGGGAGACCCTGTTTCAAAACAAAGACTAAATAAATAAAAGGGACTGGGGGTGTAACTCAGAGGTAGAATGCCCCTGGGTTCAATCCCCAGTACCACACACACACAAAAAAATCCTATCAACAAATATAACTAAAATTGACATACATTTGCTGTTATCATTTCTACAGACTTTTAATTTTCAAAGTGTTTCATCTTGAATGAATATTTCTATAGTATTTTCTAAAAACTCTTAGTCCATACAAGTCCTCCTTACAATAAAGCAGATTCCTGTCCTAGAGTTGCTCGTATTTGTGACTTCTTTTAGGATACTTAATTAAAAGATATGTAATTTAAAGGGCTAGCTTTGCTATATAAATAAGTATAATTCTTACTTCTGCATGTCTAATTTCATTTCCTTTCATGCATTTATTGAACAAAAATTAGCACTTTATCATGTGCCAGTCTCTATGTGAGGCACTGAAAATTCAAACAGAAACAAGATGCCATCCCCTGATTTGGAAGCGTGTGACTTAATGGATCCCTTTTGCCATGCCCCAGAAATCTTCACTGTACAACCCTGTCCTTAACTTACCCCACCAAAAACATTTTAATCTACCAAAACCAAAAACTAGTAAATCACAGTGCAAGAGTGTGAATATCTAAACGACTCATTAGCCACTGCTTTTTGTTAGTGATTTTCCTCTTTTCTTCCCCTCATCATATTTACAATCTGCTGACACATAGAGTTTTCACCAAATAGTCATGAAATCAGTCACAGTAATCAATACTTAGCAGGTGAACAATCTTGCAAGTGAGACCCACTGAACTAGGGTCATTCAATAACAGTTAGAATTAAACATTGGCTAAAAAGGGCCCCTCTGGTCTTGCTTCTGTCACGCGTGAGACCACTGCAGATGAAAGCAGAAAACTACTTTTCCAAAGCTTTGGAATGTTTTTATGAGGCAGAATCCTGAAGAAAGATGAAAAATGTACTACAGTTCTAAATTTCCACTCTAATTTTCTAGTTATGAGTTCATAAAACAAATTAGTTCTCTCTAACTCCCACATACCTACCTGACTTATTTCATAACATTTCTAACCCTCTAGTCGTGAGCAGGGAGAAAAGGAAGGGATGCTGGCTTCAGAGCCCAGTATGATTCCAAAAGTCAGCGTGTTCTTTAACAGCATGGAGCCACCCAAAAGATCTTCTCCCAGATCTGCTGACTTAGAGGAACAGAGGAAGGAGGAAGCTTGTCATTAGCAAATCCTACCAGCTCGGCCTTATTTCACTTGCAGTACCCCACACTTTTTCCCATTATTAGAAAAGAAGTAAGTGATCACATGCATTGTTGAATGTTTTTTGCTGGATAACATGAAAATGTTTTCCATATCCTCTGTGATGAAAAATAGGGGTCGGAGTTGCTACACAGTCACTAAGCTAAAGAGTTCCTAGCTGGGCATGGTGGTGAACACCTGTAATCCCAGTACTTGGGATGCTGAGATAGGAGGATCACAGATTCAAGATCAGCCTCAACAACTTAGCGAGGACCTCAGCATCTTAGTGAGATCCTGTTTGAAAATTTTTTAAAAAACTAAAATAGGGCTGGGGGTGTAGCTCAGAGGTAGAATGCCCCTGGGTTAAACCCTAGTACTAGAAAAGAAAAGTTCCTGCAATCTTCATACTCAAACCATTTTCTTTAGCCAGAAGATGCTGTGAGGACTATATG
This sequence comes from Glis glis, assembly GCA_004027185.1. NCBI lineage: Eukaryota > Metazoa > Chordata > Mammalia > Rodentia > Gliridae > Glis > Glis glis. Next base: position 12,681 of record PVJS01049967.1, on the reverse strand, counting down.
GGAATAGTTTTTCTTTTAACTGCTTTTACTTGGAGCAGTAATTGGGACAGTACAACTTGAACTTACTCAGGCTTAGGTTCGTGAAAATATTAGAAGAAAGTTAGAGAATCTGATGATCACTCTAAAAGTATCCTAGATATCCTTATTCCCTGATATTTTGGAGCTGATATTAACCATGTATATTTTCCCTCCTCTGTCTTTTAACCCAAGTGTAATACTCTGCAAAATATTACTCCATAAAGTGTTATATGTACTTTATGTGCTTCTTAGAGTTGGAATGGTGGCCAAGCTTTGAAGTCTATAAATTATTCCTTTAATGTTCATCACATGCCAAGGGAAAAAAAAGTAGTCATTGAAATTTCCAATTTGGATAGAAAATTTAAAGAATTCCAGATGGCGTTAGCCTGACCTTTGGCCTCCTGTGTCAGAGGATCAGTCAAAGCTTAGGTTTGGAATACTCCTCTGCACTAAGTCCACAACAAACTATACAACCACTGATACTGCATTTCCATTCCAAATTGAGACCTATTTCACCAGCTTAACTTAAATATTAAGATCATAAATTAAAAGTAGCTATGGTTCTTCTATTTATAGCATTCCCACTCATACCTCTTAAGCTGAAAGTGCCACTTTATGAGTCCATGTGATTTGTCCTTCAGAAACACTTTTTCTATTTTGTTGAAGTCTTTGGAGACTTATTACACTTAGATTACATCTTGATAAAGCAAAAAAATCATGGAAATTATGCTGAATTTTCCATAAAACAAAGCAATACAGAACTATAAAATTATTCTTTATGTTTTATAAAGCTGGGCATGCTTTATATATGAATGCAAAGTTTGTAAGTTTTATCTTTCCTATATTTTAGTAATTACATTAAGGCAGTTTTCAAATATTTTCATTTTAGTTAATAAACTATCCCACTTTAAGGGGATCCATGAAGGTTCAGTGAGTTTATAGAAATAGCTCTTCACAAAGTGTGCGAGGCACAATGAGTGTTTTACCACTGGTAGTCATTTATATACCTCATTTTATACAGTCAATGTGCTTTTCAAAAGTAATACATAAAAATTATTTTTGATGAAATGAATAGTATTTTAAATAGTATATTTTCATATTGCTTAAACCTTATCACAATTTGTTCTTTGAGCTGAATCACATTCTAGTACGTTCTGTATGGGGGTGTAGTATGGAGACACATATGTGATTGAGAAAGGGGCCAGACCAAGACAATTGGGTTAACTAAGAAGATGAGAGTATCAACAGCTCAGAAAGGGCATCCTTGTCTTCCATGTCCTAGAACAAGATAAGGAGTGATTTATAGAGTCGAATTCTCAGATAGACTGAAATATTCAACCTCAGGGAAAACTGGATGAAGAAGGAGCCTTTTATTAGCAGGGCAAACCTCACAGCACACTTTTGTATTGAAAATGACACTAATGAATGTGGTCATTATCTGGGAAGACAAGGATTATGAAAAAGATTAATAATTCCATCACCCTTTTTGCCCCCATCTTAAAAATGGTCACTTGGGTTGCCTCCTTGCTATGTGCCATCTTTGCCTCCTTGCTTTGTGCTCTGAACCCACCCATGGTGGATGCCTGCACAGTGCAGGATGGCATCACAGCCATCCTGCCTCCTTAGGAATATTCTAAAGAATGGATATTATCATTTACAAATACATACATCCCTGGGAATTGTGCCTCTCTGGCTTCTCACTAGCTTAACCTTTCTAATTTATAGACCTCAATAGCGCCTTTCTATTTGAGTAAAAAATCTTGTGCTAAACAGAATAGTAAAATGAGTTCATATGACTATTTATTTTTAAATGGAGCATCTTGTGTGTCTCTATTAACTTTCCTCTTTCTATCAATGTCATGTTCCTTTCTACTCAAGGAGATGAGGAAATGCTTTAGTCCTTAGTCAAGACGTGACAGCAAGTTCATGAAAAGTGTGTTATAATTACAGTAATTCAGATGTCAACAAGTAAGCAGGGAATCGTGTTTCATCCGTGAACACAAACACTTACAGGAGGGATTTCTGCACTCTGGTGGCGCCCTGAAGAAATGATGTGCTGCCACGTCACTTAGGAAGAATGTATTTGGACACTTTCTTGGAATGCTGTTGAACCAACTTCCCGCCCTTCAAACAGTGCTGCTGTTTGTGTACAGAGTGGCTGTAAACAGGCTTCTCATGGACACAATGATTTATATTGATTGCAGTTCTCTCTATAAATGTTTAATCTTTATTAGCAATTACCAAGGAAAGCAGGGTTTTGAACCTTTGACTTGAGATTTTTCTGGGGCTTTCTGTTTATTTAGTTCTATTTTTCCAGACATTTAGTGTCTTATTCCCCCTTACCATTCACACACACTCATGTACACTCATTTTAAAAAGAAATAGCAAGTGAAATGTAAATGGTAAAGAGATATTATTCTTTCCCACAAGCAAAATGTCCAATTACAGGTCGAATGAACAATCTGCTTATCTCTTTTGTGTGTGTGTGTGCGTGTGTGTAGTACTGGGGATTGAACCCAGGGGCCTTCTACCTCCAAGCTACACCCCAGCCCTATTTTATTTTTGGTTTAGAAAAAGGGTCTCTCTGGGTTGCTGAGAGTCTCCCTAAATTGCTCAAGCTGGTATTGAACCTGTGAGCCTCCTGTTTCAGCCTACCAAGTACTAAGATTGCAGGCAGGCAGGCAGGCATGTGCCACCACACCTGGCCTGCTAATCTCTTTTAATGTATTCATTGTTTGCCTCCTTCATTTCCTGATAAAATGCATTTGCAAGAGGATTTGGCTCTTGATAATGTGCCATTATAGTGCCAGGGCTTTTATTGATCCTTTTATTTATCCTTGCTCAGTAGCGATGATGCTTTGAAATACCAAATATTACCTCTTGTTTTGTTTTGTTTTGGTTTGGTTTTTGGTTTTCACATTTTATTTACTCATTCAATACTCACTTATTGAGTGCCTGGTATGTGCCAAGCACTGTGCAAGATTCCAGATACACCAGAGGCTTCCTCAAGGGGTACACAGTGAAACGGAGAAACACACTAAGAAATACCCAGTCCTCTCTCAGGCAAGTCTGAGGTGGGACACCTGAACTGGTACTGGGGGAATAGAGGAGAGATGACATACACTGGGTGCTCAAGAGATATTTCTTGAGTATTTAAGGACAGATGGATCTACTTTGTAGGGAGGCAAGGAAAGAAGTGTGCAGGCAAGGGCGAGTGTGAGCCATGCCTCGGAATAGGAAAGCCCATCTCTTGCACATCTAGGGGCCAGCAGCTGGTCTAGGTTGGCACAGGTGCAGAGGCTTCACATTCAGAGCCCAATAGATCCAAAGTTTCTCCTACACCATGATGGAGAGAGATAAAGAGAAGGACAGAGAATGTATGTGCATTTGGAGAAAAATCTCTTTGGAATGGGGGCAGAATGCATTGAAATGACTCTAGGGAAGGAGAATATTTTGAAGGGTGTTATTACAATCCAAGCACAAGATGATGATCCCTGAACTGAATCAATGGGAATGTGGAAGAGATGTGGATGAACCCAAAATATAATCTATATAGTAAAGTACTTTTTTGGATATAAGGAGTAAAGGGGAAGGGAGAAACAAGATCGCTTAATAACTGAGAAACTGGGAGATGATGATGCCAAGATGGGGACTATCTTTGGCATTCATTTTCCCTTCTTCTGAAAATAATCCCTGAGTTTCATTTAAGCACTCCTCTACACATACAATATGTGCATATGGAGTGTCCATGCCTTCCCTGAGAGTAGAGCACGTGACTAGATCAGAGCCACTAAAAATGCTGCCATTCCATGGGCCAATGAGTGAATGTGGTCCGTGGGCAGACAGAGGGAAGGAGTCAGGGACCTGCTGCAAAAGAGGCTGTCTCCTTTGCACTGGACTTCAATTGGCAAGGATCTGAGTCTTGGGCTGCCTCTATCTAAGAAGAACTAAGACTATAGCTAAGAGGGAAACAAGCTTATTGAGGGAATAAGAATACACACTATCTGGTGATGTTGTTTGCACCCTGATTTCATCCACACTTGAAGCCAGCCCTGTTACTGGACTTCTTAATTGTGTGCTTCAATATGCTTAAGCCATTTATGGGAGAAAGAGTCGTGGCTCTTATAGAAGTCCCAGACATAACTAGGAAGCAATTTAAATATACATGTCTGGAGCTCAGAGGATTGTCTTCCGGGGTGTTATCTGCAGACAGGTGATTTTAGACATGAGATGATCACCCAGGGGTGTGAAGAAATAACTAACAGAAAACCATGGCAACACCAAAATTCAGTCAGTCAGTCAGTCAACAAATGTTGATCGAATACCTATTCTGTGTCAAATATAACATCAGTAAATGAAATCGACAATAATAATAATAATGAATTCCTGCTATTTTATATATAATTTTATATTGAAGAAAAATCAAACTAAATGAAGTATAATGTTCTTATAGGGATGTGTTTTAGAAAGAATAGATAAGGTATAAACTTTTAGACAGGGTGGTCAAGGTAGGTTTCACTAAAAAGTTGACACTGGTTTTTTTGAAAGAATATTAGAAGGAAGTGGGGAAATGAGTCATGTATTCCACATCCCAGGTGTGTTGGGGAAGAGCCCCAAGGAGCTGAGCTGGAGCCAGGTGAGCAAAGAGGAGGGACCAGACCGTGTAAGACTGTGTAAGTCACCGGAAGGGCATTGACTTCTATCCTGAGTGGGAAAAGGATCCCGCAGAGGGTTCCAAGTAGACATGGCACACCATATGACTTGGGCTTCCAAAGGTTCCCTCTGGCTGGCTGTGGGGACCAGCCTGTAGCCCAAGGGGTGGGGAGACCAAGGAGACCAGTTAAGAGTCAGGCGTCTTGATCAGTCAATCCAAGGGGATGCTACCAAGTCTGTAGCATCAAGATGTAATATTGTTCCTATTCTAGACAGATTTTTAGGGGAGAGAAAACAAAACTTCTGATGGTTCGAACATGGTCTGTCAGAGAAAGAAAGAAGTCAAGGATAACATCAAGATTTCTGCCTCAGCTCCTGGAAGAATGAGAGAACCCCTTAAAAGAAACTGAATTACCCACAATATTATGAGAGCTTTGCTGCAGAAAACAAAACAACACTGTGTTGAGGGTCAGGGTGTGATTAACACCTTAAATACTGCAGAAAAACCATGTGAATAAGAAAAACACCAAAAGTTGCTCATTTAATTTAAAAATAACAGAAAATCAGAGTTTTGATGACTTGGGTGAAGAAAATTGTAACTTTTTATTTATTTGTTTATTTGTTTGCTAAGCTGGAAATACTGAACATGCCAGATTGTGAAAGGAGTTATCAATAGATTGAATAAAAACAGTGAGCCTTTTTGAAGCTTATTCAAATTCTACACATCTATTCTATGTGCAGCATACTGGGAGTTAGAAAGAGGTTCAAGGCATAGTAAATGTTCTCTAGACTTCTGGGCACTTAGGGACTATTGCACATACATCTGTGAACATAAATAAGCATGTATGGCAGTCACAGCACTGCTCTGCATGTCCCACTTCTCTAAGCATCACCAGAGAAGGGTTGGGAAGGAAGAGCATTGCTGGCATTGGTACTGCTTATCTTTATGCAGAAGAAATGATTGTTCTTGAAATTGTAAACCTTCGACATCCAGCACCCATCTTCCCTTCTGAATTAGCTCAGAGACATGTGTTTGCACTGAGCCTCATTCCATCTCTTAGGATGGGATGTGTCAACGCAGTTCACAAAGAAGTGTGGGTCAAATGGAAAATATTCTCTAGAGCTCGGCGTGGTGGTGCACGCCTGTAATCCCAGTACTTGGGAAGCTGAGACGAGATCGCAGGTTCAAGGCCAGCCTCAGTAACTTAGCAAGGCCTTCAGCAAGTTAGCCAGATCCTATTTCAAAATAAAAAATTAAAATAAGGTCGGGGGGGGGGGTGTAGCTCAGAGGAAGAATGAGTCTGGGTTCAGTTGGAAGAGAGGGAGGGAAGGAAATGTTCTGTAATAGAACATTGGTGTTTTGTAAGGTTTTTTATTTTTCTATGTAGGGAAAAATTACCTCACCTTGCATTTTCAGCTGGGGACTGTCCCATGGTAACAAGCTCAGGTCTTTCATGAGTCCCCTGCAGAAAACAAGACCTTGAGCTTATTGTGCTGCTGCAAGAAGTACAGTCAGCCAGAGATGTCCCTTCCATGAAGGAGAACGCACCACACAGAGAGGAAACCATGCAACCTTGAATTTGGCGTATGGAAAACATACTGTCGTAGCAGATAGAACACACAGTGTTTAAGGGCTCTTCATCATTGCAGACATTAAGTTCTGCTCTTAAGTGAGGATCAAACTCTTATCTGCTTGAAAATTCCCTATTATGTCTTTCAACAAAATAGCTCGAATTTTCTTTTCCAAATTAAGTTATGTACTACAGGGATAAATTCAGCTATTTGGAACATAGTGATCACTTAAGCCAGGGTCAAGATTTGGTGCTTGACTTGACTCATTTGCTGCACATACAGAATGGTTTCCTTTCTGGGAATGTTTTCCAGCTGCAGAGCCATAGACATGGTTCTGTACCGCACCAGTTATTGATTGATTGTATTCGGGGTTAGAGAAGAGTATATGCTTATTTCTGTAGGACTCCTCTCTAAATTGAAACAATTCTCAAGACTCTTATCCCAATCATAGCATTTCATCCTCATGTGCAATTTAACTTGAATGATCTCTTGAAAGTTTCTCTTGTCCCGCTTTCATCGCCCTGATGCTGGCAGATCGGCAAAGCCTGATGAATTCACCAAGTTACCAAAACAGGTGAAGGGAAACCCACAAAAAAAGAAAAAAAAATCACAGACAGCTTTGCTTCAACTACAGAGTATGGTGACTAAAAATCACAGAGCTCCTGATTTTAGGACTTCAAAGGATATAGGAAATACTCAGTGTGGTAGTCTGGGCAAAGAACACAATCCTTTCTCAAAAACAAACAAAAGGCATGGCTTTTTATCTTTTGTTTTTCTTTGCTTTTTGCTGTAATAAAAAAACAATTTTGCACAAAGAAGCAATCCATGAGAAGATCCTTGGTAGGTGGAGGCTTCCCTTTGCTTTCCTTCCGTCCATTTCTCTACTGCACATTGAGATGTGCAAGCTAACATGTCAACAGCTCCCAAGAATAGGATTCCGAACGTGTTACAAGATCAATGAGGATAGCCTAGGATCACAGCCAGCAGTTGTCTGTGCTACGTTTCCTAGTCTGGACTGAATAAGAATTCTACATCCTGATCCACCAATACTGCAGGGCACCCCTCTCCTTGCAAACCTGATCAGATCCAGCCCTGTAAGGCTCATGATTCAACAGGGTCAGAGATGGTGTGAGGGGAGATGATAGACAGCAGCCCAGGAAAGTGACCAGCACTAAAATGAAAACCCAGTATTAGAAAAGAGTGAGAGAGCCTATAATCCCAGTACTTGGGAGGCTGAGACAGAAGGATAACAGATTCGTGACCAGCCTCAGCAACCTAGCAAGGCCCTCAGCAACTTAGTGAGACCCTGTTTCAAAACAAAAAATAAAAGAGGGCTAGAGGTATAGCTTGGAGGTAGAATGCCCCTGGGTTCAATCCCAGTACAGAAAGAAGGAAGGTAGGAAGGTAGGGAGGTAGGGAGTTGGAAGGAAGGAAGGAAGGAAGGAAGGAAGGAAGGAAGGAAGGAAGGGGAAGGGAGGAAGGAAGGAAGGAAGAGTCGCAATTCCACACAGGTGAGTGCAGAAGAGTCTGCACACGAGATCAATGGAAGCTTCTGGAATGAACTGCAGTCAAATGGCCTCTGACCCAGAGAAAAACAGAGACCTTGGTCTGGAAAGATCTTCTCTTTGTCCAAGAATGAGCTTGCAGCCTTGAGTCTTGAGAGAGTGCCCAAAAGGATAGAAATGGGGAGAAGACCTAATCAGGTGAAGTTCATGGTTTGAAATTTGCATCCTCTCTAGCTGAGCAGATTTCTAATTTTTTAAAAATTCCTTCTCTTCTTTTTTCATATACTTTTATTGGTGCATTGTAATTATACATCAAGTGAGGTTCAGAGTGTTAGAAACATACATGCACACAGCACTTGGTGTGTTTCCCTCCAGCACATAAATTCCTTCTCTTCTTGTCTGAGTCGGAAGAAAAAGCGGTGAGCTCTGTCCTTGGCTCTTTGCTTAACTTGTTGTGGGACTCGATTTCTCTGGGTCTCATTTCTTCGTTTTCAAAGTTTGAACCACCAGTCATGAGTTTAGTGGCAGAACCTCCTACCAACCCACAAAGAACCTTCCAAAGACCACAGGCCCCATGGGGCCCAGGGCCACATCTATCTTGATCACTACATCACCACACTGAGGACACTGCCAGGCACATCGCAGATGCTCACTAGATGTGCGTCAGATGAAATAAACTGCAATCCATAAAGTAGAGAAAAGCAGGGCCGTGCTGGCCAAAGCAACATGGAGCCCCACTACTTTATCCATTCTCTTTGCCCTGGAGCCCATGCTGGACTACTGGGTCCATAGGAAACCCTGTTTGGAACAGCTAGTTGGACCAGCTATAGAGGTGACTCCCCTCTGAGTCTACAATTCTAAGGTCTCCATGCAACGCACATTGAGTTGGAGTGTAAAAATGAATCTGGTTTGGCCCAAATTCACCTGACTGAAGGATCCTTTTCCCACTGTACCTTATTTTAAAGTCCTGGTTTTTCAACCTTCTCACTGGTACATTCCCCCACCCTTTGCAGAAGATGAAAGCATTTTTCCAGACAGGCCTGCTGCGAGTGACTTCATGGAAATGAATATCTTGAGTCCCTTATGGGCTTCTCACACGGGGAACTCCTTATATTTATTTATTTTTAAGAATAGGGCTGGGAGGTTAACTTTTCCATGAACAGTCGAACGATATTTTTAAAAAATAAAAACCCTGCTCCTGGGTGAGACATGCCTCAGATTCCGGTCTCCCCACTTTAGGCAGTTATGTGCTACTAAATATGCGGTGGAAATGACACACGTCTGGAAAGCCAGGAGCAACGCGGCGCGCGCCTGCTTGCTGAGTACCGCACAATGAAGGTGTTGTACCTGGCTCCTTGAGGAAGGCCGACTCCAAGATCTTCAAGAAAGAAATTGGCATCATATGCCTTTGGCCTTTGTCCCTCTAGTGGACTCACAGGTGTCTTTTGCCTGAGTGCTGATCACACCTATCCTTAGATAAAGGCACAGAGTCCTCTGACCTTCCAGAGGATCCTGGGAATATCAGAGTACCTTGAGGTGATCTGAGGCCAGTAATCTGGCATTTCTGGAGAGATAACTGTGAGGTCACATGCCACTAAGGGCTGGATCAATTCTCCATTGCTGCATAGCCTCAGATGTCAGCAAACCACGCAGGCTCTGGGCTCACTGTGTTCTACAGCCAAGCGAGCTTCTGTCCCAAAGGGCAGATAGAATCAACCGGACCCAATGTATTTGTCTCACAATTTATGGGAACATAAGGATTCTTTTAGAGTATTCTCTTTACCTATGTGAAGAGTCATAAGAGGAGAGAGGTTGTAAAATGGAAATTAAAGATGGAATTGAATTACTAAGGACTATACCCCTGGAATGCAGATTGGATTAAATGTAAATTAAGTACCAGAACAGGAAGACATTTGTCCCAGTTGAAGAAAGTGTTGAAAGTCTTTGAGCACAGATTTACCATGCAATCCCAAATGTACCAGGAATTTAATGTTGGCAAAATATGAGGGTCATTTGAAAGACAGGAGAAACCTTGGAAAAAGAAAACTTTAATAAACTAAAAAAAAGAATTTTAAATAATATTAAGTTCTTACCACTTACAGGTGAATGAATTAGAAATATTAGACAACTTTTCTTAAAATTTAAATGATTTTAAGCCAGGCACATGCCTGTAATCCCAGTACTTGGGAGGCTGGCACAGGAGGATTTCAGGTTCAAGGACAGCCTCAGCAACACAGTGAAACTTTCAGTAACCTAGCAAGACCCTGTTTCAAAACAAAAATAAAAAAGGCTGGGGATGTAGCTTGGAGGTAGAATGCCCCTAGGTTCAATACCCATTAACACACACACACACACACACACACACACACACACACACACACGAGTGATTTTATTAAATTAAGGGAAAAGTGTTTGATTCTGATTGGCCTTTAAAAGTTTAAGTCTAAAACATGTGACAATTTTTAAAAACAACTATTGGTAATCCAAAAAGGGAAGCTGTGTGAGCATAGAGATTTATGTGACAGTTCTTAGGAGTGACACTACCCAGAGACCTAGAAACTCAAAAGTAACATTAGCAAGCTGGGGAAGCGAAGCAGATCTGAAGAGAAAGCAGGTGGGCTGATGCCCTGAGTAGTTTAGTGTCATCTGAGGATTTGGACCAGAAATCACCTCATTAGCTGTTCTCTCATATCGCTTGCACTCCTTTCTCTCCCATTGCCCTGCCTCTGTCCTCTAAAGCTGAAGTCTAGTGCTGTATTGTCCAAGATCCTGATTGAGATCCTGGCAGGAGGGGAGGGATGAAAGCATAAATGTGATGAAAATGCACACAATTGCGTGCGCGCGCACACACACACACACACACACACACACACCTCCCTGCTGCTAACACTCAAGACCTAAGCAACAAAGAAACCACTGTAGGAACTCTTGGCCATTTTCAGAGAGGGTCTCAGACCACAGAAAGGGTTAAGGGAGTGTGTACCTTTGTACCTGGCTTCCTTTAGTCAAGTAAGGCAGATGCCACAGAGGCCTGCAGCTTTGTTCCTGATCATTCAAGTTATCATTTTGGTGCCAAATATAAAGAGATCCAAATGAAATCTAATTTTGCAATCACCAAATACTGAGAAATGTTTGAGCATGTTTGACAAGGTTAGCTGTCACTGGTCCTGCAGTGCTGTTGGAAAATGAATTTGCAGGACTGTTTTGAATGTTGGTGTGTTTTTGTTTATTTTATTGTTTGTTTTTTATTTTATATCATAGTAAAACAATTCACACTAGTTTATCCTTTGCCTCTCCCATTCCCTGAGTATAATAGAAAGAACAGTGACTTTTAGAGTAAAAGCTAGGTTCAATTTCTACTTCTATCACCAGTTTTATGACCTGAAACTAACATTATCTGAGCTTCAATGATGTCCATCCAATAATAATAATAATAATAATAATAATAATAATAGGATGTAGTTTTCTGGGTTTAAGTTTAAAATAAAAAGTAAGTGTAAATGCTTCGCATTCATTTATTCCATGGCGTACACCAAGTCCCTGCAATGCATATGCTTTGAGGATACAGTACATAGCCAGATAGAAAGCAAGGACGCTGCCCTCAGGAAGCAAATAGTGAAACTACAAAGTGATCCAAAATGAAATACTGAAACACAGGTCTGTCCCATGGACTGTTGTTTTTCAGACTTAAGAGAATAAGGATTCTGCAGTTATTTGTGTCATTGATTGGTTAATGTTCAGATTCCCTACTAAAGTGTAGCATGCATTATGGCAGAGACCAGCCTTGTAAACCCCCCCTTGCTTTGCATAATGTAGACACATAATGCATCTTCACTGAATAAAGACCGAAGACCTGATGATAAGCAGAAAACAGAAGGATGAAATGGAGAAAATAGAGAAATGAGGAAGTAATCTTTTGATGGGGTACTCTACAAAGGCCTCTCTAGGATCCTGGAACACTTAAGTCTATGAAAGGCCTCTGTAGGATGCTGGAACACATAAGAAGAGGCCAGCCATGCAGATGGGAAGAGCCAAGAGAAGAGAATTCTAGACAGGAAATATGCAGGGCAAAGGCCCTGAGACAGGAAAGACTGTGGAATGCTTAAGAAACAGAAAAGGGCCAGCGTGGCTGACATGGGGTGAGCAACAGCTGGATCACGCAAGGTCCAGAGACAGAAATGATGGTAAATTTGAGTTATATTCCAAGCATAACACAAGTGCCTTTTCCCTCTTCCACACCTCTTCTTGTTTGTAGTTTTGTTTTCATAACAAGATTAACATCCATTTAAAAATTAGGCAACAATATTAGGAAACAGATAATTAATCATAGATTATGAAAAACATGTCCATATTCAGAAGTGGAAGGGACGTGAACTACTAGATCTAGGAAAGATGATCCGAGATCAGTGTCTACCTCTAACTTCAGGCTTATCCTTGAAGCTAGTACTCCATTAAGCACACGCCGCTCCACTATACAGAGTGACCAGAAGGCTAACAAGTGTCCTAATTTCACATTTTGTTGCCTACACTTCAGAGACTGTTGGAAATTTTTCTATGCCAGATCTTACAATGCCCTAAAACATGGGTTTCTCTCCAGTCATACTGGTTCACTTCTAGCATGTCACTGAAGCTTCAGGGCTCAGCTTCCACATACTACTTACGGCCATCAAGGCCACCCTCCCTGCAGAGTTAGGCTCAACTTCCTAGACTCACTCCACAGGCTCAGTATGTGCTAATACCAGCTCTGCCTTGCCAGCCAGTTTAAATTCAACAACTGCTCAATTTTTTTCCAATTTTTAACATTTTATTAGAATTTTATTAGTTCAATGTAAGTATTTTAAGATACTGCCCAACTTTTTTCCTGAAATTATGGCATGGTTGTATTTTTATTTTATTTTATGTCACTTTTTTTTTTTTTTTGGCGGTACTGGGG